>JBBPBS010000529.1:2627802-2640292 GCA_037974835.1 Cicer judaicum | reverse complement strand
AAATATTTATTTAACAACTCTATTTTATTATATGTAATTATTATCTTTATTTAACAACTCTATTTTATTGTAATTAATTATTATCTCTATTTTATTATAACGAAGATAATAATGACATATAATCAAATAGGGTTGTCAAATAAATTAATATTAAAATCTTTATTTAACAACTCTATTTTATTATATGTAATTATTATATTTATTTAACAACTCTATTTTATTATATGGAGTTATTAAGTATAATTATACATCATCATAATCACATAAACTAATCAAAATAAATTTACTTTTTTTTATCATATCACATAAACACGTCTAATCAAACATATATATAAAATTCATTCAACATCTAATATTACAATAATATCAAATATCACACATTTAATAAAATAAATAAAACATCACAATAATATCAAATACCACACATTTAACGAAGTTAAATAAATTTCTTTAGTAGTTTTCACCTCAAATATTTTCATTGTTTCTGAATCAAGTTAGGCATGGGAATAATGGAGAAAACCATGTAAGTGGTCAAGACTTGGGAGCGAACAAACAGAGAAGGTATAATATTGTTATCTTTGATCTTTGTTGTAAGTATAAGATTGATCTCTATAAACATACATTCACGTCATGGTAGTTAATTCCTACTGTAACTATGAAAGGAAACAAATGACTTTTTAGTTTTTAACAATTATAAATTAGAATAGAGTATCAAACCCCAGTAATTTAATTGAAACAAAAGTTCACAAATTGAAATGAAACTAGCTATACAACAGAATATGCTTCATAGTCATTCATTTCATTATAACTAAATAATATATTAGGCATTCACTTACTCGTCAATTACAACTCACAACTCATAAACACAAATCATCTGTTTAATTCAAAAAATTTCTTCTTAATACACCATTTAAGATGATCGTCTCTAATGTACTTTTAAACCTCAACATCGTTAATTCACGACAACCTCAGTCAAACAACACCATTTTTTCCATTCACCCCATCATAACCAATAATTAATATTACCTACATTGAGATAAGAGTTGAGATAAAATAGAGTTGTTAATAAGTTATAGTCTAACAAACATATCCCTTTCTCCTATCCCCTACCTATATGATGCCAAAATAATCTCCACTTCACAAATTCATAATATTTATTTTCTTCCCTTGTTGGTATATGATACCCCATTAAAACCGTCATCTCAAACACAAATTGAAATGACCATTATTTCATCAACTATGGGGTTAATTCAATATTCTCATCACGGTTTAGCACATCACTATCATCATCATCACATAAACTCATCACAAGTTTATAGCATCATTATCATCAATCAAACATTATCACATAAACTTATCACAAATTTATAACATCACAATTATTAATCGTACATCATAACATAAAATTATCACAACACATCCACATTTTGTTATCACATCACATAACTCATCTAATCACACATATATATAAATTTAATTCGACACCCAATATCACAATAATATCAATATCACACATTCAAATAAATTAAATCAGTCAACACCCTACAAATATTTTTATTCTATATTTTAATCTCATAATTTTCATATTTGCACGTTAATTAATTTATCCCTCAAAGGGCTACTGCCATACGTAGCGAGCCCCGGATGAATCGTTGGGAAATACGGTTTTCCCATTCATCTCACAATATATTAATTTCCTTTATAATATTCCTCTAAGCACCATTTAGTTTTCTAAACGTTAATAATATTTTATAAATTAGAGTAATTAAAATAATATATAAAAAAATATATTACTAATGACTGAAACTTTCACATTCAAAATAATCCCTACAATTATACTTATTTGTCAAAATATTCTTATTATAATAATACCATAATATTAGAAAATAGTCAAAAGTATAAACTAAATAGATATAACAACAATATTTTATGTTAATAAATATATAAAAACAAAGAAAATCAAACACAATATTACTAGAATCTCAAGATAATTATTTATAGAATAAATAATTAAAATAAGATATATTTAGAAATAATTAAAATAAGAGATACTTAAAAATGATTAAAATATAAATATGTGTACACTTAACATTAGTCAAATATATAAGAAAATATGATATTAATAACCAACTCACATATACACTTAAAATCATATAAAATCTTGTTCTTTAAAATATTACACTAAAATACTATTATTTTTAGAAAATATATAAAATAATAAAATAAAATATTTATTATTTATATTGCTCAATAAATATAATATATATCAAATCAACACATCATAGAAAGGATCCTTATAACGAAAATTACTCACAAAATTTATCAACATATATTCTAAAATAATTTTAACATCAAATTAATTATTTAAAATCCTATTTAATTAATAAAATGGTTTATTATCAAATTTTGGGTGTTACATTCTGTGTAAGATTTGAAACACTAGCCATCATCTTGTTCGAAAATACGAATTTCGTTCCATTTTAGTCGCTGTGGTACGAAAATCCCCTGAAAAGTCCAAATGTAATCAAGTACCGGGAGACCCTTGTAGCATTCTTCTCAATTGTGTTTCGGGTTCTGCGCCAGATCTCAAACATTAGCCATCGTCTGGTCTGAAAATACTTATTTTGGCTTTTTTTTGTCGAGTGGTACAAAAATCGCCCTAAAAGTCCAAATGAAATCGAGAACTGAGAGTCCCTTATATCATTCTTCTTCTAAATTTATAATTTTCTTTCGGGTTCTGGGTCAGATTTCAAACATCAACCATCGTCTTGTTCGAGAATACGGATTTCGGTCCATTTTAGTCGGGTGGTACAAAAACCGCTCGAAAAGTGCCTATGAAATCGAGGACCTAGAAACCCTTATAGCATTCTTCTCTAAAATTTATAACTATGTTTCAGGTTCCGCACCAAATTTCAAACACTAGAGATCGTCTGGTCCAAAAAAACAGATGTTAGTCCATTTTTGACGAGGGGTACGAAAATTGGCGAAAAGTCCAAATGAAATCGAGGACCGCGAGACCATTATAGCATTCTTCCCCAAAATTTATAACTTTGTTTCGGGTTCCACGCCAGATTTCAAACACTAGCCATCGTCTTGTACGAAAATACCCCGAAAAGTCTAGATGAAATCGAGGACCAGGAGACTCTTATAGCATTCTTCTCCTAAATTTATAAATTTGATTCGGGTTCCGCGTTAGATTTTAAGCACTATCTAATGCTTGTTCGAAAATACAAATTTACGTCCATTTATTTCATGTATACGAGAGACCATTATAGCATTCGTCTCGAAAATACAGATTTTGGTCCATTTTAGTCGAGTGGTACGAAAATCGTCCAAAAAATCTAGATGAAATTGAGGACCAAGATACTCTTATAGCATTCTTCTAAAAAATTTATAATTGTGTTTTGGGTTCAGCGCCAGATTTCAAACACTAACGATCGTTTTGTTTGAAGATACAAATTTTGGTCCATTTTAGTCGGTTGGTACGAAAATCGCAGGAAAAGTCCAGATGAAATCGAGGACCAAGAAACCCTTATAGCATTCTTCTCAAAAATATATAACTGTTTTATGGGATTCGCGCTAGATTTTAAACACTAGCAAGCGTTTGGTCCGAAAATACAAATTTCGGTTCATTTTTGTTGGGTTGTACGAAAATTGCCCAAAAAGTCCAAATGAAATCAAGGATCGGGAGACCCTTACAACATTCTTGTTATAAATTTATAATTGTGTTTCAGGTTCCGCGTCAGATTTCACACACTAGCCATAGTCTTTTTTTGAAAATTCGAATTTAGGTCCATTTTAGCGAGGTGGTATCAAAATCGCCCGAAAAGTCCAAACGAAATCGAGGACCAGGAGACCCTTATAGCATTCTTCTCCAAAATTTATAACTGTGGTTCGGGTTCCGTGCCAGATTTCAAGCACTAACCATCGTTTTTTTTAAATACGAATTTCGATCCATTTTAGTCGGGTGGTACGAAAATAAAACGAAAAGTTCATATTAAATTGAGGACTGGGAGACCCTTATATCATTCTTCTCTAAAATTTCTAACTGTGTTACGGGTTACTCATCAATATTCAAACACTAGCCATCGCTTGGTCTGAATATACAGATTTTGGCCTATTTTTAACAATGGGTACAAAAATCGACTGAAAAGTCCAGTTGAAATCGAGGACTAGGAGACTCTTATAGGATTCTTTGATGGAAATTTATGGCCTCTATTTGTTAAAAAATTATATGAAATGCCTTTACTAATCTTACAAGATTACTAAACATTTTAACAAAGTCAATTTACAGAATTTATTCATGTACAAAGATTGCGTGTAAAATCAATACAAAAGTATACATACAATGCTCATTCAGAATATCAATCAAGACAGAATTTTGCTAACACATACATTCAAGATTAAGCATTCATGCAATATTGAAATAAAGAGAAAGGGTTAGAAAATCGTGCACCAAGATTTATACTGGTTCGGCTATCAGTATGACAGCCTACATCCAGTCCTGAAATCAACTTGATTTCAGCCTTTTTCCAATAGAATCGACTTGAGTACGTTTTATAGATTGTCCAGCTCACACAAGGCCTATCTATCCAACTCACTCACTTCTATTACACATCCACCTTATCCTTGGAGTTAATCGCCAAACTCGCACAAGATAACGATGAGACTTCTTCTTGATGAACACCCTCACCAACAAAGATAATCACCAGTTTCTATACTGGGGTTTTTGCGTTCTTTACAGATTGTTGTTTACAGAAAATACAAAAGATCAAAATCACTAATGAAGGTGACTCAATCACACTATGAATGTCACACAAAAGGATTTTCCAAAATAGTACTTTGTGTGGTTACAATTATTTCTTTCAAAGTGTTTTTCTTGGTTTCAGTGTTATGAAAACGTGTAATCAATAATTGTTTCAAGTGTGTATCTTAGTTATGAAAAAAGTGATTTGAGTCAGCTTATATATGTTAAGAAAAACAACAGTTTAATCGATTCCTCAATCGATTTTATAAAGGTTTAAAAACAGCTTAATCGATTGCCCAATCGATTATCGCGTTTCTTGTTTTTCTTGGTTCTTGAATATATATGACTGAATCGATTTGCCAATCGATTCTTTTAATGCTTAAATCAGAAACAGAAGTATGTTCATATCAGAATCGATTGAGTAATCGATTAAAGGTGTTTTGTTCAAACAACGAGATCAAAACAATCGATTACGCAGTCGACTCATATTTATTCATAATCAATTTGGCAATGGTCTGTAACTCAAACAATTACTCCAATCGATTTGTCAATCGATTGGACTGATCATAGTGACTCCAGTATTTTTCTCCAATCGATTGGTCAATCGATTTGCCTGGTCACAATGATTCAGCTGTTTTATTCCAATCGATTTGCCAATCGATTCGAATTGTTACAGTGGCTTAGCTATTTAGAAAACATTGATGTGCCAATCGACTAGGGGCATGTTTCTGATATATGATTAAGCATTTCATTTTCACAATCGATTACCTAATCTATTTTCATATACCTTGCAAGTTAAGAAACAAATTTCAATTGATGTCCCAATCGATTTGATTGATCACAGAGGCTAAGTCTGATAAAAAACTTTTTCCCAATCGATTGGATTAATAAGTGGTTGTCTCTGTGACATAACAACTCGATTACTCAATTGATGTCCCAATCAATTGTCCAATCGATTGGTTGATTATAGAGGCCAAGTCTGATGAAAAAGAGTTTTCTGAATCGACTTGCCAATCAATTTGCAAAGTATTAGCTTGGCTTTGTAAGTTACACAATCGATTTCTTAATTGACATGTTAATCGATTGTCCAATGGATTGATTTAAACCCAGAGTTCAGGTTTCACTAAAAACCTTTAAGTAATCGATTTCTCAATCGATGTACTTAGTGAAAACTCTAATTCTGAGTCAAGCAATCGATTGCACAATGGATTTATCAATTGACTTGCAAATCGATTTGTTTACTGGTTTATTTTAAGATTTCATTTTTAATTTGGCAAATTCTGAAGTATGAAATCATATGGATGAGTCTACTAAATAACTACTATAACCACTAATGACACTAGATAGAATTGCATCTTTCTTCAGCACATTCTCTACTTTTTGCTTGATTCCTTGTGTTCCAAGCTTGTGTCCACGTGTATAGTGTTTGCTTGTTTTTCATGAAATGTAACTTGGTTCAAACTGTTAGTTTTATCAAATGATGCATGAACATTGTATGTTTGTTAATTATGTCAAAATCATGATCAGGAGGACTTAAGTCTAACAATCTCCCCCTTTTTGCTTAAGTGACAAACATACAATTTTAACTTGAGTTTTACATTTCAAGGTTTAGCATTATAATTACAATTGTTTAAAAGCTCCCCCTGAATTTTAGCATGCATGATTCATTTAAGTAGCAACAGCAAAATTAGTGTCTTACAGCTTAAAACAAATACAAAATAATATCATCAGAGTATAGAGTACTAGAATCAATTTCAGAGTATCAAAGCAGTACCAATTATCACTTTAGTGATGTAGTGTCGGAGCTATAAAAGCTATAGCAACATCAAATTTTGTTACAATGTACAGTATCAGAGTTATTTCAACCAGAGCAATCACAGCTATCTATCACATAGTATAATATCATAGTTATTTCAAAATTTAACAGATTAACAGCAGATTAGTAGTGGTATCAACACACTATTAGTAATGGTATCAGCACATGCAGGTCATAGTTAGTAGCAACTGGTATCAGAACAGAAATAACTGGTATCAGAACAAATAGCACATAGTAACTAGTATCAGAACAGAAATCAGACCATGAATGAGCACATGGTATCAGAACATAACTCAATTTTGTAGCACATGGTATCAGAATTAGCATCAGCACAGTACAGGAAACACAAAAAACACAAGTTGCAAAAATGTATAACAGGAGAGAATAGTTAAAATATTATCCATATAAAATAGAATAGTACAAAGCAATACCAGAACATTACAAAACAACAAGGAAACTAAAATCCTAAACACCTAAACTAGGGTTGTTCCTCATTATTACCAATGAGAGAGGTAGAGACCGTTGTATTATCCTCAGAAGGTGTCTCCTCACCATGAGGTTCAGGACTATCTAAGTTTGTGGGATTTAGTTCTTCAGTTGCTTGTCGGCCTATATCAGCAACATCTTCAAATGACTGTTTAAGGCCTAAGTGTTCTTGGATTGCAGCGACATCCTGCACAACTGTGTTCAGATTTGCTTGAAGCTTACTCAGAGCGGCTTACATTCTTGAATTAGAAGCTTCCATTTTAGCGTTGTGAGCCGCTTGAGTTTCCATAAACTCCAGCAGCTTGGCTAAAATCCCAGAATGGGCTTCAACTGGCTCAGCTTGTTCCGCATTCGGTTGAGCTTGTTCAGCATTTGGCTGAGGTCTTGTCCAAATGTCGTTCACCCTTTTCAATTGCATTTGATTCACAATTGATTCTCCAAAAGTGAGGGTGGTTTTGGAAGATTCTTCATTGACAACAGAAACTTTAAAATGTCTCAGAATCTTTGTGATCAGTTGTGGGTAGGGGAGCACCAACTTGCCCTGTGCTGCTTCCATCATATGCTTCAGCATAATCCATGCCCAGCTCATCTTGAGCTCCTTGCATAGACCCCACAGTAGAATGATGTCCAGCTTCTGGACGACGGCGTGGTTGCCGGATCGAGGTACTAACATCCTTGTTAGCGCGTACATAAGCATTCTTTGTTGAACCTTCATCTGACCTATTGGAAGTGAAATAGTTTCCACAAATCCTTCGATCATTAGGTCCTGCACAGCCGTGTGCCTATCCACTAATGCTTCCCAGCCTTCAGTAGAATCAGCTTCAGAACTTCCATCAATTGATTTGCCATGAAAGGGCAGTCTTGACAGTTTTGAGAATTCTTCAAATGTCATGGAGATTTTCTTGCCTTTTACTTCGGCCTTGAATCCAGTATCAGTAAGTGTGAAGGTTGAGTAGAAGGCTCGAATCAGCCTTGGGTAGATTTCCAATGAGCAGGAAAGGAAGTCTACGAGTCCATGAAATCTTAAATGGTTTTGGAAAGTAAAACCATTTGAATCAAAATAGATAAAATCCAGAGTTCTTGCCTCGTGGATTTTCCTTTTTAGAAATGAGGATGGAATGACCACATCTTCAACATGTTTGCTTTCAGATTTCTTTGTCTGAGGGGAAAAAGTAGGTTTCTTCTTCTTTTGAACTGATTCCTTCATTGCGTCAGCCAACAGTTTTTCAGTTGGAGGCTCTTTTCGCTTTTTAGTCTTTCCTTGATCTGTAGCAATGGCTTTGGCTTTGGCTTTGCCTTTGTCTTTAGCCAATATTTTGTGGGTTGGAATGGAGACCCTTTTAGAAGTGGGTGGTGGTGAAGGGGTTCTCCCACTAGATGAAGAAGAAGGGGATGGTGATTTCTAAGAAGTTTGTTTCACTCTTGCCATTGTAGGATTTGTGAGTTTTTGTAAGAGACAGTGTATTAGAGAGGGTTTGGAGGGATGAGAGTTCTGAGAAACAATAGAGAGTTTTGAGAAATTCTGGAAATTTTGATAGGAAATCAATTTAGGGTTTTAGCAGGGTTTAAGTACCCCTGTTTCAGAATCGATTTGCCAATCGATTGTTTTAAGCATTCGCACACGTACGTCAATTGGTCAATCGATTGGGTTACCGTTGCTGGGGAAGTGAAAACGGCACAGTAATTATTGTCTGTAACGGCTAGTAAAAATTTGGCAACGGTCATATTTCAAATCGATTCCCAAATCGATTGTCCTTTAATTACTGAATCGATGTCCAAATCGATTGTCGTATCAGTTTAGGAAATTTCTCATATCAGCTCAAGAAACTTCTTATCTCAGCATCGATTTCCAAATCGATTCATTTAAGAGCAGGTTTTAAAAAATTAACTCAATCGATTTCCCAATCGATGCTCGGGTTAGAGTTTTGAAAAGTTTCTCACTTTTGAAGTCTGAGGAAAACTAAATCAATTATGCAATCGATTCATTAAACTATTATCCAAAACATTAATCGATGTTGCAATCGATTTGTTTCTCACAGGAATCAGATTTCATCATGATCTATGATTCCTAGTCTCATTCTAATAAGGGAAAAGCTATCCTTGGGTAAAGCTTTGGTGAAAATGTCAGCTAGCTGATCAGATGTGTTGACATATTCAAGCTTTATGTTCCCATTTTGATATTGATCTCTTATAAAGTGATGCCTTATCTCTATGTGCTTAGTTCTAGAATGCATGACAGGATTTTTAGTGATGCATATTGCACTAGTATTATCACACATGATAGGATCACTTCCTAGATTAACACCAAAATCACAGAGGTGTTGCTTCATCCAGAGAATTTGAATACATATGGTGAATTCCATTTGAAACATATTATTATTATTATTATTATATTTTGTTGTGGAGTTCTAGGGGCTGAATACATATGGTGAATTCCATTTGATTCACAATAGGTATTAAATGATTCATTTTGGAACTCTCCACCATGATCACTTTTGATGGAGATTATTTTCTGATTTGCCTCATTTTGAACTAAACTAGCAAATCTTTTGAAAATAGAGAATGCCTCACTCTTGTGAGTCAGAAAAAATGTCCAAGTATACCTAGTGTCGCGTCCCGTTTGTCCGCGAAAAAAAGGGAGTCGCCACCAATTTTATTTTTTTTAAAGGAAAAATTGGATAAAACCTAAAATAATAATTTTGAACCAGAAATTCAGATTCGGGAGTCGATTACGAGTAGGGAAGTATTATCACCCCTACAACGTCCGTTAAAATGGTTACCCTATAATTAATTACATACAAACTATTTATTTATTTATTTTTACCCCAAAAAGAATAATAAAAAAAATTTAATTATTTACATTAATGAAAGAAGAAAAATATATATTTTATTAATTTCGTTTGACAAGGGGAAGACCTTGCTCCTACGTATCCCGAGGTGCAATAGGGAAATCAAAATACACTTTGTTCTTGGGTAGAAAATGTTTGTGTGTTGACCGCTTTTATTATTATTTTTATTTATATACGTATTAAAAAAAATGAAAATGTAATAATAATAATAATAATAATAATGATAAATATAATAATAATAATAATAATATTTGTTTGTTTTGACATAAAAAAGGAAATTAAATTTTTTAAGAAAAAAAAAATTTCGTAACGTGGCGGTTTGTGAACGAGACAAATGGACACAACGGTAAAATAATCTATTAAGTTATTTACTCGTACGTTGTCGGATCTGTCGCGACACAAAGGTCACCAACGATTGAAAGTAAATAATATGGTGTAGCGAGCGAGGATGAATTTCATTCGGCGGCAACAACCATTAATTCTAAATTTAAGGGTAAAAACATTTATCCGTTATAAATTTTTTATTTGATAAAGACGTATTATGAATTTTTTTATTAAATTACAATATGATAAAATTTATTTTTTTATCTATAGACATCAGTTAGTTATATTTTTTTATTTATTTTTATTACAAAAGAAAGCAATTTTAGAATTAAGCGATTAAAAAAAATAAAAGAAAACTTAACATATGAACTTATTTATATTAAAAAAAACAATAGAAAGAGAAAATATATATATATAAACAAGATGTAAAAACAAAAAAAACTAATACGCAGACTAGAGAAAAGAATAAGGAAATGGTACCTTACTATACTGATTACTTCAGGATCAGATTTTCTCCTTCTCTCTTGCTAACTAATCTCTCTATATTTTTTTTTGTGCTCTCAGTTTGTGCTTTTCTTGTCCTTTCTTGTGCTCCCTTGTGGGAGACTATTTATAGACTTTTTGGGTGTAGATTGCAAAAGACAAGAGAATAATTGTCAATTGATTACTATTAATCTATTTTTTTCGGTTTTCTTTTCTTTTAATTGGCCACAATTATACCAATTCTTATTGCCATTGATTCATTTTTCGGTTTCCTTTCTATTCAATTGATCACCATTATTCTGATTTTTATGACTATCAATCAATTTCTTTTATGTTTTTTTTCCATTTATTTTGATCATCATTGCATGACAATCAATTCGTTTCTTTTCAATTTCCTTTATTTTTATTTCTTATTATTATTTTTTTATATTTTAAAAAAAAAAGTCTGAACAAGAATTAGAGGCAAACAAGAATCGAAAACACTTGTGATTGTTTAGAGCTTATATTCCTAATTATTTATGTATTTCTTTATATATTTATTATTGTCATTATTATTGTTATTTCCTTTTTTAATAAAAAGTAAAAAATAAATCGGACAAAATTAGGTGTCAACAGCTGCCCCTCTTTACTTAGAATTTACTTGAGAATCAAAGTAAAAATAAGTAAAGATAACAACTCTAATTTTGTCCGAAAAAATAACGTTTTAGAAAAATATGAGTCGTTTTCCCGGCTTTGGGTGCGAGTCGTTTTCCCGGCTTCAACATGCGGGTCATTTTCCCGGCTTCAACGTGCGGGTCATTTTCTCGGCTTCGGGTGCGAGTCGTTTTCCCGACTTCAACGTGCGGGTCGTTTTCTCAGCTTCGGGTGCGAGTCGTTTTCCCGGCTTCAACGTGCGGGTCGTTTTCTCGGCTTCGGGTGCGAGTCGTTTTCTCGGCTTCGGGTGCGAGTCGTTTTCCTGGCTTCAACATGCGGGTCATTTTCTCGGCTTCAGGTGCGAGTCGTTTTCCCGGCTTCAACATGCGGGTCATTTTCTCGGCTTCGGGTGCGAGTCGTTTTCCAGGCCTCAACATGCGGGTCGTTTTCTCGGCTTTGTGTGCGAGTCGTTTTCCCAGCTTCCACATGCGGGTCGTTTTCTCGGCTTTAAATTTATAAAGTGTTATGAATGAGTGAATGAATGAATGGATGAATGAATATGTCGGTTTTTATCAATATTTTTATTAGACACGACCATTCAAATCATGAATGAGAAAAAGCACTTATACCCTTTTCTTGAACGTGATATCTTTGATCTTTTTCCTTTTCTTTCGTTCTTTCCTCTTTTTGTTTTTGTTTTTGAAGAAGAAGAATTAATAGTGTGATCTGAAGTTATACTCGATTTCATTATATTGAGGTATTGTAATGTTTTACTTTCCAATAAATGATAATCATAAATACATTCTCATTTTGTTTTCTAAAAAAAAAAAAAGGAGTTAAATTATAAAGGTGACAACGGTATATATCAATATATTGAAAGAAAATATATATACATACGATAAAACAAAAGAAATGGGTGGAAGACCCGACTTGGTTACTAGTAATTCAAAAGTAGACTGTACTAACTTCTCGTGCCATAATATGATCCATATTGTTGGTATTGTCATTTCAAGTACATATTCTCTATCCTTGTTTTTGTCGTTAATTTTCTTCTTCTCTTGGGTCGCCCTTTTGGGTTTTCAACCCAACAGATATTTTGTGTACCCTAACTTTTGCCTAGGTTGCCCGATTTTCAACCTAGCGGGTTTCTTT
>JBBPBS010000529.1:2601422-2627764 GCA_037974835.1 Cicer judaicum | reverse complement strand
TTTTTGGTTTTGTTTTTTTGGTTTTTTTGTTTTTTTTTTACGCTAGTTTTTTCCTAGATAGCCCTTTCGAGTTTTCAATCTAGCGGGTATATTTTTTTGTACCCTAATTTTACCTAGGTCGCCTTTTCAGGTTTTCATCCTAGCAGGTATTCATTGTTTAAGCATAATATTTTTTTACGGCGTCTGAGTTTACAGGAAGAGCTAAATCTTTTCCATCCATATTCGTAAGAATCAAAGCTCCACCTGAGAAAGCTTTTTTCACAACGTATGGGCCCTCATAGTTAGGAGTCCATTTCCCACGATAATCCTTTTGAATTGGCAAGATCTTTTTTAGTACCAGGTCTCCTTCCTAGAATTCTCGAGGACGTATTTTTTTCTCATACGCTTTTTTCAATCTTTTCTGGTATAATTGCCCATGGCATAAGGCCGCCAACCTTTTTTCTTCAATCAAATTCAACTGATCAAAACGTGTTTGTACCCACTCCGACTCCTTTAGTTTAGCTTCCATTAATACTCTTAGCGAGGTGATTTCTACTTCAATAGGTAGCACAGCCTTCATCCCATATACTAAGGAAAAAGGGGTTGCCCCAGTTGAAGTGCGTACCGAAGTACGATACCCGTGTAGTGCAAATGGCAACATCTCATGCCAATCTTTGTACGTTATAACCATTTTCTGAATAATTTTTTTGATGTTTTTATTTGCTGCTTCGACTGCACCATTCATTTTTTGTCTGTATGGGGACGAGTTGTGGTGTTGAATTTTAAAGGTGGCACACAATTCATCCATCATTTTGTTATTTAGATTTGTGGCATTGTCAGTAATGATCTTGCTTGGTAGACCATAACGACATATTAACTCCCTTTTTATAAATTTGACTACCACATTTTTTGTTACATTGGCATATGAAGCGGCCTCTACCCATTTGGTAAAGTAATCAATTGCCACCAAGATGAAGCGATGTCCATTTGATGCTTTCGGTTCGATCATTCCGATGACATCTATGCCCCCACATTGAGAATGGCCAGGGCGCTGAGAGGGTGTTCAGGGGCACTGGTGGGGCGTGGATTTTATCAGCATATATTTGACACTTATGGCATTTCTTTACATAATTAAAACAACCTTTTTCTAGGGTGAGCCAATAATATCCGGCCCGAAGAATCTTTCTAGACATGGCATGTCCATTCATATGGATCCCATAAGAGCCATCGTGGATATCATGTAGAATTTCTTTCGCCTCATTGACATCAACACATCTGAGAAGTACCATATCGTGATTTCTCTTATACAAAATATTTTCGTTCACAAAAAAGCTCGCGGCTAACCGTCTTAGAGTTCTTTTCTCATTCTCCGATACTCCGGGAGGATATTCTTTATTTATAAGATAATGTTTGATGTCGTGATACCACGGTTTTCCATCAGTTTCCTCTTCCATTACATGGCAATAGGTTGGATAATCTCGACTCTCCATTTTAATTGATGGGATTTCATCGTTTCTATTTATTTGGAACATAGATGATAAAGTAGCCAAAGCATCACCCAATTGATTGTCTTCTCGAGGGACATGGTGAAATGTGATTTTGTCAAATTCTAAAGACAATTCTTTTATGTAGGTAAAATAAGGTATTAGCTTCTTATCTCGGGTTTCCCATTCTTGGTTAAGCTGATTAATGACTAGGGCTGAATCTCCATATACTTCTAGAACTTTCGCTTTTGATTCCAAAGCCGCTAAAATTCCCATGGCACAAGCTTCATATTCCGCCATATTATTGGTACAATCAAAACACAATCGCGCTGTAATAGGTATGAACCTTTTTTTGGGAGATATTAAAACAACCCCAATCCCATGCCCCATTATGTTTGAGGCCCCGTCAAACAACAAGGTCCATTTTCCATCATCATTTTCATCAGACAAAACCATGATGCTTTCGTCTGGGAATTCGCATTGCATTGATTTATAATCATCCACAGGTTGATTAGCTAGATAATCTGCTAAGGCACTCCCTTTGATGGCTTTCTGAGTAACATATGTAATATCATATTCTGATAACATCATCTGCCATCGAGCAATTCGCCCTGTGAGAGCCGGCTTTTCAAAAATGTACTTGATTGGATCCATTTTGGATATTAAATAAGTTGTATGGCAAAGCATGTATTGCCTCAAGCGACGAGCTGCCCATGCTAAGGCACAACAAGTACGTTCTAACATTGCATATCTTGTTTCAACATCTGTAAATTTTTTACTTAGACAGTAAATGGCATGCTCTTTTTTTCCTGTTTCATCATGTTGCCCCTGTACGCATCCCATGGCCCCGTCGAGGACTGTAAGATACATAATCAAGGGTCGACCCAAAACTGGTGGGGCTAGAATTGGAGGCTTTTGCAAATATTGTCGGATTTTTTCAAATGCATTTTGACATTCTTCGTTCCACACAACTGGTTGATTTTTCCGTAAAAGTTTAAATATCGGTTCGAATCTTATCGGGATCAACCTCTATTCCCCTTTGACTAACCACAAATCCCAATACTTTGCCCGATCTCACACAAAAAGTGCATTTGGAAGGGTTGAGCTTTAGCTTAAACTTTCTAAGTCTTTCGAAGAGTTTCTTTAGATCAATATTATGTTCTTCTTCTGTTTGTGACTTAGCAATCATGTCGTCTACATAAACTTCGACCTCTTTATGTATCATGTCATGGAATAGGGTTATCATAGCTCTTTGGTAGGTTGCCCCAGCGTTCTTCAAACCAAAAGGCATTACTTTGTAACAAAATGTTCCCCAAGGAGTGATGAAAGTAGTTTTTTCCATATCTTCAGCTGCCATCTTAATTTGATTATACCCAGAGAAACCATCCATAAAGGAAAAAAATGAATGGCGAGCCGTATTATCAACCAAAATATCGACGTGAGGTAACGGGAAATCGTCTTTAGGACTGGCTTTATTAAGGTCCCTATAATCGACACACATTCGTACTTTGCCATCCTTTTTTGGCACTGGTACAATATTGGCTATCCATTGAGGATAATTTGCCACAGCGAGGAATCCTGCGTCAAATTGTTTTTGTACTTCTTCCCTGATTTTTAATGACATATCGGGCTTCATTCGCCTTAATTTTTGCTTGACCGGAGAAAAATCGGGTTTTAAGGGCAATTTATGTTCCACTATGCTAGTATCCAGTCCAGGCATATCCTGATATGACCAGGCAAAAACATCTTTGTATTCATGTAGGAGTTGGATTAATTTGTGATATATTTCTTTCCTTAAAATGGTGCCAACCTTAATTTCTTTCCTTTCTTCTTCCGTCCCTAGATTAACAATTTCAATTGGTTCCTCAAAGGGCACAATACCCTTGGTTTCCCGTTCTACCACTCTTAACAAATCTAGAGGGGGTTCATAATCTTCTTCATTATCTTTTTCTGTCTGACTAACAAAATGGTTAAGATTATGCTGTGAGATCTTAGTACAGTCGTATGTGAATGAACTATTCCCAAATCTGCAGGATTCAAGGCTAGGATAAGGAGAAAGAAGGAGAGAGAAAAAAAAATGGTGAATGAATAAAAAATGAAAGTGGTAAGAAAGAAAAATAAGAAAACAAAATGAGAATGCATTTATTGAAATTTAAAGTATTGAGAAAACAACATTGTGACCATCCTAAATATAATGAAGCATCTTAAGGTCTTAGTAACAATAATAATGCTTTTAGAATTACATGGGAATTGCATTAAATATTATAGGTGACTTGACTACTTTCCAATTCCGGACTTCTGCTCCTGCACCACACAGACGAATCCAATTAGCTTCCCCATCAAACATGTCATCTTCAGCTGCTGCAATATGGATCTCACTTGTTGGTCTTGCACTTTGAAAATTTTGTCGGATGTCACAGATGGGAATCCTTTCAATTCTTGGTTCACGATTTTCAATTCGAGCTAATCTTTTTTCCTTTTTCTCTTTGACTAATCTCCATTTGTCAGCCCTGGTGGGTTTGTATCCTAAACCCCACTTATCTCTATTCTCAGAAAGTTCCACCGGTTCTTTAAGCCCTTCTTCATCCTTCCCCAACCTGTGCCATGGACGGTGTCCTCTGCTCAACATGAACTTGGCCACCATAATAGCCGTGTTTGACATACGTGGTTCTATAGGTGTCGTCTCGACATAAGCAGTGTCCACAATTTCTAGTGTTTGGAAGGCAGTCTCTAGAGCTTCTTCTGTTGTCTCAATATAAGGCATAGTGGACAACTTACTCACCAACAAGTCTCCTTCTCCAGACACGATTACCAATTGATCATTTACCATATATTTCAGCTTTTGATGTAAAGTTGATGGCACTACGCCGGCAGAATGTATCCATGGTCTTCCTAATAGACAACTATAGGCGGGTACAATATCCATCACCTGAAACGTGATTTCAAATGTGACCGGGCCTATTTGAATTGGGAGTTCAATTTCCCCCATTACTTCTTTGCGACTCCCATCGAAAGCTCTAACAACCATGGAACTTGGTCTCATATATGTACCATCACAAGGTAGTTTTGCTAATGTCAATTTTGATATGACATTCAGTGATGAGCCATTGTCAATGAGGACTCTTGATATTATATGGTCGAGGCACATTACTGATATGTGCAGTGCTTTATTATGCCCTCTTCCTTCGGTTGGCAGCTCATCATCTGTGAAAGTTAGGTGATTGTTGGCAGTGATGTTATTTATGATGCCTCCAAATTTGTTCAAAGTGATGTCGTGAGTGACATGAGCCTCGTTTAATATTTTCATCAATAGCTTTCGGTGGGACTCAGAATTCATCAAGAGGGATAACAATGAAATCTTTGTGGGAGTATGGTTGAGTTGGTCGACTATTTTGTATTCACTTTGTTGGATGATTTTGAGAAATTCTTGAGCTTCTTCATTAGAAACCTCTTTCTCATTTTCTATTTTCTCCTTTTCGACTTTTTCAATTACTTTATTTTTCCCTTTATCTGTGTATGGCTTCTCAAACGCCACTATCATTTCTCTTTGTGATTTTTCTAGGGGGTATATCCGACCACTTTTAGTCATTCCTCCTATCCCTGACACATTCGTGACATCGGTGGTTTTAGAGCTAGAAATATCTTTATTCTTCTGTTCAGCTAGATGTACCTTTATATCATAGTTCCAAGGTACCGCTTTGTTGTCTTTATATGGAAAAGGGCTTGGTATCTGAACTATTAAGGTCCTCAGATCACCAGGGACATTCATACTTTCCTCCTTAGTGAAATGAATGACCAATGGCTTTGGGATGGTTATGCCAAGTTTTTCTTCTGATTGGGTTGCAATCATACCGTCATTCTTTTCCCAACGACCTATTTAAATGGTGCCTATGTTTATCAATTTTCGAAGTTCATTTTTGAACTCCTTGCATTCTTCTATAGAATGATCTTCGTTGAGGTGGAAATTGCATCTTGATTTCCCATTGACATTTCCTCGGATTAATCCAAATTTACATAGTTGATAAAAAATTAGTTCCATCGGCGTCTTAATTTTCTCAACCTCCTTTATTAATTGGTGATTTTCTTCGATTGCATTCACCATCGGCCCACCATGAACTGGTAGGGGATTATTTCTCACGCTAGGTTCATTTTCTTTAAAATTCAACCATCCAGCTTTAAGCAAATCGTGCACCTTAAATTTTAAAGCTAGACAATTTTCAGTAGAGTGTCCTACAGCCCCAGAGTGGTAATCGCATGTGGCGTTCGAGTCATATCCTTTAGGGTAGGGTGGTTGTATGGGTTTTCCTGGACATAGTGCAACCATAGAATTGCTAACCAAATGCGGTAACAACTCTGCATAAGTCATAGGGATTGGGTCGAAATGTACAAACTTCCTCCCACGATAGTTTTTTCCCTGACTTTCATGTGAATCTTGATTCCCTTGTAAGTGTTGACTTAGGGTACCCGAGCTTTGTGAATTTGCAGCGGCGTAAGGGCGATGCACAAAAGAAGGATTAGTTGTGTTTGACGCCACAAAATGGCTTTCTTCCTCCTTTTTCTTATTTGCACTTGCGGGCAATTTTTTTGTGTTATTTAATCCGGTATAGCCAGAAACAATCTTTCCGCTTTTCAATCCCATTTCTACTCTTTCACCTATGATGACGAGATCTGAAAAATTTGATGAAACACTTCCTATCATTTTGTCATAAAACGGAGGTTGAAGAGTGTTTATGAACATAGTCACCATTTCTTTTTTAGATAGGGGGGGTTCAACCTGGGAAGCTAACTCCCTCCATCGTTGGGCATATTCCTTGAATGTTTCACTGTCTCGTTTTGTCATATTTTGCAACTGCATTCTATCAGGAGCCATGTCGAGATTATATTTGTATTGTTTCAAAAAGGCATCCAGCAAATCTTTCCAAGAGCCGATATGAGCTTGTTCGAGGTGCATATACCAACTCAAGGAGGCTCCTGTCAAACTATCTTGAAAGAAGTGGATTAGTAGTTTTTCGTCATGAGCGCAAAAACCCATTTTTCGACAATACATAATAAGATGGTTCTTGGGGCATGTTGTTCCCTTGTATTTGTCAAATTCAAGCAATTTGAATTTCGGTGGTATTATAACATCAGAAACGAGGCATAGGTCTGAAGCATCAAATCCATAATTGTTTCCCCCTTCGATGACTCTCAAGCGTTCTTCCAAGGCTTGCCATTTTTCTTGGGATTGATTGTTCTCGAGCGGTCGAGGTTCATGATGTATGTTTAACATCACCGGCGTAGCTTCGGTAATTTTTCCTTGTGGTGAAGTTCCAATAAATCCCGAAGTAAGGGGTGAAGGTTGCACTTGAGGGAATTCCCTGATACTAGTTTGTGGATTTGTAGCCACAACCAGCAGATTGTTGTTGGGGAGATGAGTGTCTATGGGTGGGGTATAGCCTGACGGCAAACCATAAAGTGGAAATTGTTGTGTCTTCCCTTCTTGATAATTAGCGTGAAGGTGTGGAGCAGCTCCTGTTGGGTGAACTAGAGTGTTTTGTGACACCCCCTCGTCTACCAAAGGATTCTCATCATTTTATTTCCAAGTGCTTGTAGAATCTCCAAGATCTTGGTCATTTGCCCCTTGAGTTGGTTCACGTCTTCTCTTATTTCTGTTTGCTCTAGCTCATCCATGATTTTTGTTTGAGATCGTGTCCGATAATGGTGTCGTAGCACCTATTTTTTTTATTGTTGTGTTATTTTTTCTGTGAAAGAATATGGCATGAGTATGCAACATGATGTATGAAAATGTAATTGTACATGAATGTCAAAGAACTATTTATTGCTTGTTTGTGAATATCTTAACCAATAAAGAGAGAGTTATAGTACCAAAAGTAGAGTCAAATTTAATTTATTGAAAGTTAGAAAAATACAAGTTTTACCACAAAACGAAAGCTGAAACCTAAACACAAATTTGCAGATTTAATGAGCAATCAATTTTTTCATTTGCTCGATTAAAATTTTACAATGTTCAATAAAAATAGAGATCTCTTGAGGGGTAGAGAGAGGATTAGCCATCCCATCAGCGGCCCTTAATAATGGTGGAATATCTTCGATAACAGAATTGGTCAAATAAACTAGTTTGGAGAAACGGTCCATCCAAAACATTCCTTCTTGAACAAGTCTCTCGATAGTGTCTTTTTGTGTATACATCTCGTCTTATTTTCTTGCAAGCTCAACTCGGTATGCTTCAATAATCTTTTCTTGACATTGCCTTTCTACCATGATCTTGCTTTCACATTCCGCTCTTACTCTCTCTATTTGTTGCTTTAGATTTGCTTCTTGTCGACGGATGAATTCATGCTTTTCCCCAGATTTCTTTAGTAACTCTTTAAGTCTAAGACCTTCAATCACTGCATCATCCCTTTCTTGACGTCTGAGTCTTAACTCTTCATTCGCACCCCGCAAACAGATTCGAGTTCTCTCTTTGCTTTCTTCTTCCTCTCTTGCCCTTTTTTGTACTTTCTCAAGGATAAGGGCTCGTTGAGTATTCTTATATTCCATATCTCTATAAGCCTGGTGAGCCATATCCAATTCTTTTTGTAATTTTTCAATTTCTTGTCCTTTGAGAGCTAAGTCGGCCTTCAAATCTTCAATACTGAAAAAAGATTTTGTTGTTACTACTTCGGGAGTAATTATGGTGCTATGAAAAGGCAACTTGATCTCTAATGCTCTCTTTTTCACCCAATTATGATATTCCTCTCCGGTACCACAACTTCTAGGCCCTAATTCTTGACCTCTTCTAACAACATCTCCCCAAGACTTACGTATTCTTCTCATTAAGCTAGCATCATAAGCATCTCGTCCATGAATGACAAATGATTTTGTTACATCCATTATTGGAGGTTTTGTCATAGGATAACCCAATTGTCTCAATGCAACATAGGGACTATAATTTATACAGCCTTTGGTTCCCATGAGGGGAACATCGACAAAAACACCGCATCTACAAATCACTTCATTTATATCTTGACTTCTGGAGTACCATTGAATTGTTCTTTCGTTGAGATTTGCTAGAGTGTTGGCCCATTCCTTTCTGCTCTTAGTTCTTAATTGATGCATGTCTTGAAAAATATGTTTGACAAACCAAACATAGAGTATTGGCGAGTAACAATGGATTAGGCCCCCTTCTTTCTCATGACGGAGGTCGAGTGTGCAGTAAATGTTAGCCAAAACTGCCGGTACTGGATTCTCCCCTCTATGCTTGTAAGCCAAAAAGACGTCTATCGCCATGAAATCCACAAAATCCTTAATAGTTGGAAATAAAACAATTCCATATATAATTAAGGCAAGCACATCCATGAAAGTCTCCCATTTTCCATCTCTTGCTAAGTTGACTGCTTTCTCTTCAAGAAATTTTATTGGAAATCCGATCAAATTATCTTTGTTGGTTCTATTGTCTTATATTTCCTTTATAGGGATACCAAACGTTTCAGCAATTGTTTTCAGTGATGGATAGTGTTCCATGTATTGGTAAGGTTTACTCCCTTTCATCGGATATCCCATTATGCGTTCGAATTCCTCCAACGTTGGGGCCAACTGAAAGTCCTTAAAAGTGAAACACCTGAAAGGAGGATCATAGAATTGGGCCAATGCTGTAAGGGCATCCACTTGTACATTAACTTCTAGTAAATCAAGAATTTTGCCGAATTTCCCCATAAAGATTACACGTTGTACTTTTTTCAACTTCCGAGCAAGATTCTTAATGTTGTTTACATCCGGTTTAAGAATTCTCAATGGTAAGGTCTTTCTTAATGGAATAATGTTTGAACCACCATTTGATCCCATATTTCCTGTGATTAAAGTTATTCACAACAAGCTTTAATTTTTATGGTTTTTAAAATGATGAGATAATGATTTTTTCAAAAATAACCATGATAAAGAATATTATGCAAAAAAATGATGATGATGATGATGAGGAAAAAAAAACTTGGGTATACTAGCAGGTAGTGAACATGACATAGAGTAAGTTTTTCGTATGTACGTGTTATTTATACCATTTTTCATGTGAACCTTTACTAAGGGTAGCTCTATAGTTCTAAATTGGTTCCTAGAGCACACAACTCAATTCTAAAATATTAAACCAATTAATAGGTAAACTATTAAAATGGCAATATTCTAGAAAAGGTCAACTCTAGGTGAGACTTTCATGACAACCAAACAGGATGTACATCCAGAAGATTATCATTACACAGTCTCTAACTTATCTTAGTTTTGCACTCAGCCCGGGTATAGAGCCCACTCATAAGTGTGTGAATTGTGTAAGGATGTAAAGAAAAATACATAAAAAAAATCATCACAATAAAAATAAATTAAAAAAAAACACATATAATTATATTAATAATATAACAAAATAAAAAATAAAATAAAATAAAATCAAACTATAGGGGTAATATAAATAAAATAATAAATAATAAAATAACAATATATAATTAATTAGATTGGGCTTGACTCTCAAAAGTCCCCAGTGGAATCGCCAGCTGTCGCGTCCCGTTTGTCCGCGAAAGAAAGGGAGTCGCCACCAATTTTATATTTTTTAAAGGAAAAATTGGATAAAACCTAAAATAATATTTTTGAACCAGAAATTCGAATTCGGGAGTCGATTACGAGTAGGGAAGTATTATCACCCCTACAACGTCCGTTAAAACGGTTACCCTATAATTAATTACATACAAACTATTTACTTATTTATTTATTTTTACCCCAAAAAGAATAATAAAAAAAATTTAATTATTTACATTAATGAAAGAAGAAAAATATATATTTTATTAATTTGGTTTGACAAGGGGAAGACCTTGCTCCTACGTATCCCTAGGTGCAATAGGAAAATCAAAACACACGTAGTTCTTGGGTAGAAAATATTTGTGTGTTGACCGCTTTTATTATTATTTTTATTTATATACGTATTAAAAAAATGAAAATGTAATAATAATAATAATAATAATAATGATAAATATAATAATAATAATAATAATAATAATAATATTTGTCTGTTTTGACATAAAAAAAGGAAATTAAATTTTTTAAGAAAAAAAAAATTTCGTAATGTGGCGGTTTGTGAACGAGACAAATGGACACGACGGTAAAATAATCTATTAAGTTATTTACTCGTACGTTGTTGGATCTGTCGCGACACAAAGGTCACCAACGATTGAAAGTAAATAATATGGTGTAGCGAGCGAGGATGAATTTCATCCGGCGGCAACAACCATTAATTCTAAATTTAAGGGTAAAAACATTTATCCGTTATAAATTTTTTATTTGATAAAGACGTATTATGAATTTTTTTATTAAATTACAATATGATAAAATTTATTTTTTTATCTATAGACATCAGTTAGTTATATTTTTTTATTTATTTTTATTACAAAAGAAAGCAATTTTAGAATTAAGCGATTAAAAAAAATAAAAGAAAACTTAACATATGAACTTATTTATATTAAAAAAAACAATAGAAAGAGAAAATATATATATATAAACAAGATGTAAAAACAAAAAAAACTAATACGCAGACTAGAGAAAAGAATAAGGAAATGGTACCTTACTATACTGATTACTTCAGGATCAGATTCTCTCCTTCTCTCTTGCTAACTAATCTCTCTATATTTTTTTTTTGTGCTCTCAGTTTGTGCTTTTCTTGTCCTTTCTTGTGCTCCCTTGTGGGAGACTATTTATAGACTTTTGGGTGTAGATTGCAAAAGACAAGAGAATAATTGTCAATTGATTACTATTAATCTATTTTTTTCGGTTTTCTATTCAATTGATCACCATTATTCTGATTTTTATGACTATCAATCAATTTCTTTTATGTTTTTTTTTCATTTATTTTGATCATCATTACATGACAATCAATTCGTTTCTTTTCAATTTCCTTTATTTTTATTTCTTATTATTATTTTTTTATATTTTAAAAAAAAGTCTGAAGAAGAATTAGAGGCAAACAAGAATCGAAAACACTTGTGATTGTTTAGAGCTTATATTCCTAATTATTTATGTATTTCTTTATATATTTATTATTGTCATTATTATTATTATTTCCTTTTTTAATAAAAAGTAAAAAATAAATCGGACAAAATTAGGTGTCAACACCTAGAGTAATCATCTATTAACACATAACCATACAAGTTTCCTCCAAAGCTTTTCAATTGGGATGGACCAAATAGGTCCATATGTATTAGTTGTAGAACCCTATTGGTTTTAACTACATCTATTGGGGGAAAAGATGACTTAACTAGCTTACTTTTCTCACAGGAATCACACAACCTATCCTTAGTGAACTTTCTGTTTGGGAGTTCTATAACTAATTGTTTACTAACTAGTTTGTTCAGGTGATCTATATGTATATGAGCTACTCTCTTATGCCATAACCAGTTTTCATTAGAATTGGACAATAAACAGCAGATAGTACTAGCAGGCAAAGCATTAAAATCAAGCATATATATGTTATTGACCCTGTCACCTACCAATCTTATATCTTTTTTTTCCTTGTGCTCAATTATACAAGACTGAGATGAAAAACTTACTTGGAATCCCTTATCGCAGAGTTGACTTATACTAATCAAATTGTGTTTTAAATCCTTTAGATACAGAACGTCTTTGATCACCGTAGTCGATTCGTTCCCTATGTCTCCAATACCAAGTATCTTACCTTTGTTATTATCACCATATTAGGCATAACCTCCATCTTTTAAGTTTAGAGACAAGAACTTTGACTTGTCTCCAGTCATATGCTTGGAACATCCGCTGTCTAGGTACCATGAATGAGTCTTGGATGTCAAGCATATCTGCAAAATGGAATTTAAGTTTTGGTTTTAGGTACCCAATTTAGATTGGGTCCTGGGGGGTTAGTTTCAAACATTGGTGTCTTTACTTTCCAAATATGTTTCCATCCTTTGTTGGCAAGTTTTTTTTGGTTTACAATTAAAAACAAAATGTCCCTTTCTACAGCAAAAGTGACATGACACAGCAGAGGATGCATTCTGATTTGGTTTAGTAAAGATATCATGCATATGCTTAGATCTAACAAACTTCTGATTATGTTTAACATTTCTGTTTTGCCTATATCCAATTCCACATCTATTGTGATTCTGTTTAACATACATATTTGGTTTATATCCAAGTCCAGATTTTTCATTTAGGTTCCTTTAATTTCCAAGAAGCATATCTAACTTGTTTTTACCACTGTTAAACTTTTCTATATCACAATGCAGTGCATGAGTTTCCTTCTTCAGATTTTCATTTATGTCTTTAAGAGACTTATGTTCCAGTTTGATTTCTTCATAAAGCATGCATTTTTCTTCTAAGAATCTATTAGTGCTAATTAACTGTTTGGTTACCTTAACATGCTCATCATGCAGTTCATTAAATGCGTCATGTAATTCATCATAAGAAGAATTGGAGTTAGAACTTACCTCACTGTCAGAATCTGAATCTGTGTTAGCCATTAGACACATATTAGCTTCTTCTTCTTCTGAAGATGAAGATGATTTATCATCATTATCGTTCCAGGCTACGTAGGCTTTTCTGGTCTTAGGTAGTGGTTGATTGCCTTTAGCCTTTGCAGTTTTATTTTTGTTTTGCAATTTGAAGCACTCAGATTTTATATGTCCTGTCTTCCCACATTCAAAACAGGTTATCTTGCTGTCATTTGTTTTTGTGTTTGAGGGTTTTCTTGATTTGTTATCCTTCTTTTTCAGAAACTTTTTGAATTTTCTGACAAGTAATCCAATCTCTGAATCTTCATCAGTCTCACTATTTGACTCATCAGTGCAGATCTCTTGTTCAAACTTTGTTTGATGCGCTTGGGCTTTCAAAGACAGTCCTTTTCTTTTTTTGTCAGTCTATGAAGCTCCATTTCATGCTCTCTTAGTTTACCAAAAAGTGTTGCAATTGACAGGCTACCAAGGTCTTTTGATTCTGCTATGGCAGTGATCTTTGGCTGCCACTCTCTGGTCAAGCACCTCATCACTTTGCTGATTTGTAGCTCGTTGTCAATCACTTTTCGAAGAGCATTTAGATTATTTACTATGTGAGTAAATCTTGTCTACATATCATTAACAGACTCCTCTTTCTTCATGTTGAACAACTCATACTCATGCATTAGAGTATTGATTCGGGCCCTTTTTTACATTTGTTGCTCCTTCATGAGTTTGCAGCAATGTGTCCCACATCTCCTTGGCAGTTTTGCAGTTAGACACCCTAAAAAATTCGTCAGCAGATAATGCAGAGGTAATAATGTTTTTAGCCTTAGCATTGTATCCAACCTTTTTCTTGTCATCCTCATACCAGCCAGCTATGGGTTTTGGGATTAATGCATTATTTGTGCCAGCTATTCTAGGCACATAGGGTCCATCTAGTACTGCTTCAAGTATATCAAGACTATATGCTTCTAGAAAAATTAACATTCTCTCCTTCCAATACATGTAGGTCGCCCCATTAAATGTAAGGGGCCTTGCCAAGGATGCACCTTCTCCTAGAAATTCTATAGAGGTCATTTTCTTTTATGAGAGTTACTCTAAAAAAGGTCAGGCTCTTGATGCCAGTTGTTGGGAATCAAGACAGAATTTTGCTAAATCATACATTCAAGATTAAGCATTCATTCAATATTGAAATAAAGAGAAAGGGTTAGAAAATCGTGCACCAAGATTTATATTGGTTCGGCTATCAGTATGACAGCCTACATCCAGTCCTGAAATCAACTTGATTTCAGCCTTTTTCCAATAGAATCGAATTGAGTATGTTTTACAGATTGTTCAGCTCACACAAGGCCTATCTATCCAACTCACTCGCTTCTATTACACAACCACCTTATCCTTGAAGTTAATCGCCAAACTCGCACAAGATAACGATGAGACTTCTTGATGAACACCCTCACCAACGAAGATAGTCACCAGTTTCTATACTGGGTTTTTCGCGTTCTTTACACATTGTTGTTTACAGAAAATACAAAAGATCAAAGATCACTAATGAAGGCGACTCAATCACACTATGAATGTTACACAAAAGGATTTGCCAAAAGAGTACTTTGTGTGGTTACAATTATTTCTTTCAAAGTGTTTTTCTTGGTTTCAGTGTTATGAAAACGTGTAATCAATAATTGTTTCAAGTGTGTATCTTAGTTATGAAAAAAGTGATTTGAGTCAGCTTATATATGTTAAGAAAAACAACAGTTTAATCGATTCCTCAATCGATTTTATAAAGGTTTAAAAACAGCTTAATCGATTGCCCAATCGATTATCGCGTTTCTTGTTTTTCTTGGTTCTTGAACATATATGACTGAATCGATTTGCCAATCGATTCTTTTAATGCTTAAATCAGAAACAGAAGCATGTTCATATCAGAATCGATTGAGTAATCGATTAAAGGTGTTTTGTTCAAACAACGAGATCAAAATAATCGATTACACAGTCGACTCATATTTATTCGTAATCGATTTGGCAATGGTCTGTAACTCAAACAATTACTCCAATTAATTTGTTAATCAATTGGACTGATCACAGTGACTCCAGTATTTTTCTCCAATCGATTTGTCAATCGATTTGCCTGGTCACAATGATTCAGCTGTTCTATTCCAATCAATTTGCCAATCGATTCGAATTGTTACAGTGGCTTAGCTATTTAGAAAACATCGATGTGCCAATCTACTAGGAGCATGTTTCTGATATATGATTAATCATTTCATTTTCACAATCGATTACCTAATCGATTTGCATATACCTTGCAAGTTAAGAAACAAATTTCAATTGATGTCCCAATCGATTTGATTGATCACAGAGGCTAAGTCTGATAAAAAACTTTTTCCCAATCGATTTGCCAATCGATTGGTTTAATAAGTGGTTGTCTCTGTGACTTAACAACTCGATTACTCAATTGATGTATCAATCGATTGGTTGATTATAGAGGCCAAGTCTGATGAAAAAGAGTTTTCTGAATCGATTTTCCATTCGATTTGCAAAGTATTAGCTTGGCTTTGTAAGTTACACAATCGATTTCTCAATTGACGTGCTAATCGATTGTCCAATGGATTGATTTAAACCCAGAGTTCAGGTTTCACTAAAAACCTTTAAGTAATCGATTTCCCAATCGATGTACTTAGTGAAAACTCTAATTCTGAGTCAAGCAATCGATTGCACAATGGATTTATCAATTGACTTGCAAATCGATTTGTTTACTAGTTTATTTTAAGATTTCATTTTTAATTTGGCAAATGCTTAAGTATGAAATCATATGGATGAGTCTACTAAATAACTACTATAACCACTAATGACACTAAATAGAATTGCATCTTTCTTCAGCATATTCTCTACTTTTTGCTTGATTCCTTGTGTTCCAAGCTTGTGTCCATGTGTTTAGTGTTTGCTTGTTTTTCCTGAAATGTAACTTGGTTCAAACTGTTAGTTTTATCAAATGATGCATGAACATTGTATGTTTGTTAATTATGTCAAAATCATGATCATGAGGACTTAAGTCTAACATTCTTCTCCAAAAATTTTAACTGTGTTTTGGGTTCTGCGTCAGATTTCAAAAACTAGCCATCGGATGGTCTGGAAATACGGATTTCAGTCTATTTTGGTCTTGTGGTACAAAAATCGCCCAAAAAGTCCAAATCAAATCGAGGACCCATAGACCCTTATAGCATTCTTCTCCAAAATTTATAACTGTGTTTGGGGTTCCGCGTCAGATTTCAAACACTAGCCATTATCTTGTCCGAAAATACGGATTTCGGTCCATTTTATTCAGGTGGTACGAAAATCGCCCAAAAAGTCCAGATGAAATCGAGGACCAGGAGACCCTTATAGCATTCTTCTCCAAAATTTATAACTGTTTCTCGGGCTCCGCACCCGATTTTAAACACTAGCCATCGTTTGGTCCGAAATTACGGATTTCGGTCCATTTTTATCGGGTGGTACGAAAATCCCCCGAAAATTCAAAATGAAATCGAGGACCGAAAGACCCTTAAAACATTCTTCTCCTAAATTTCTAACAGTGTTTTGGATTTCACATCAGATTTCAAATACTAGCCATCATCTAGCCTAATAATAGATTTCGATCCATATTTTTCGAGGGGTAAGAAAATCGCCTGAAAAGTTCAGATGAAATCGAGGACTTGGAGACTCTTATAGGATTCTTCTTCTAAATTAAAAACTGTGTTTCTGGTTCTACGTCAGATTTCAAAAACTAGCCATCGTCGGGTGGTACGAAAGTCACCTGAAAAGTCGAGATGAAATCTAGGACCAGGAGTCCCTTATATCATTCTTCTCCAAAATTTATAATTGTGTTTCGGGTTTCGTGTCAAATTTCACATATTAGCCAGTCTTTTTCGAAAATACGGATTTCGGTCCATTTTGGTTGGATCATATGAAAATCGCCAGAAAAGTCCAAATGAAATCGAGGACCAGGAGACCCTTATAGCATTCTTCTCCAAAATTTATAACCGTCTTTCGAGTTTTGCACTTGATTTCAAACACTAACCAAAGTCTGGTCTGAAAATAAAGATTTTAGTCCAATTTTTTCGAGGGGTACGAAAATCGCCCGAAAAGTCCAGATAAAATCGAGGACCGAGAGACTCTTATAGCATTCTTCTCGAAAATTTATAACTGTGTTTCGGGTTTTGCGCTAGATTTCAAACACTAGCCATCGTCTGGTCCAAAAATACGAATTTCAGTACATTTTTGTCAGGTGATACGAAAATTGCCCGCAAAGACCTGGTGAAATCGAGGACCCGAAAACGCTTATAGCATTCTTCTCCTAAATTTATAACTGAGTTTCGGATTCCGCACCAGATTTCAAACACCTGCCATCGTCTAGTTCGAAAATATAGATTTCGGTTTTTTTTGTCGAGGGGTTAGAAAATCGCCTGAAAAGTCCAGATGAAATCGAGGATCGAGAGACCCTTGTAGCATTCTTCTCCTAAATTTATAACTGTGTTCCGAGTTCCATGTCGGATTTCAAACACTAGCCATTGTTTTGTTCAAAAATACAAATGTCGGTCAATTTTAGTCGGGTGGTACGAAAATCACCTGAAAATACCAGATGAAGCGAGGACCTGGAGACACTTATATCATTCTTCTCCTAAATATATAACAGTGTATCGGATTCTGGGTCAGATTTCAAACACTAGCCATCGTTTGGTCCGAAAATATAGATTTTGGTCCATTTTTGTCAAGGGGTATGAAAATCGCACAAAAAGTCTATATGAAATTGACAACCGAGAGAACCTTATCGAATTCTTCTTCTAATTTTATAATTGTATTTTGGGTTCCATGCCAAATTTCAAACACGAGCCATCGTTTGGTCCAAAAATATGGATTTCAATCCATTTTAGTGTAGCGGTATGAAAATCGTCCGAAAGGTCCTTATGAAATCGAGGACCGAGAGACCCTTATAACATTCTTCTCCAAAATTTATAATTGTGTTTCAAGTTCCGCGTCAAACTTCAAACACTAGCCCTCGTCTGGTCTAGAAATATTGATTTCGATCCTTTTTTGTCGGTTGGTATGAAAATCACCCGAAAAGTCCAGATCAAACGAGGATCGAGAGACCCTTATAGCATTCTTCTCCAAAATTTATAATTGTATTTGAGGTTATGTGTCAAATTTCAAACACTAGCCCTCGTGTGTTCCGAAAATATTGATTTTGGTCCATTTTTCTCAGGTGGTTTGAAATTTTTAACTAAGTGTCGGGTTCCGCGGCAGGTATCAAATACTAACTATCGACTTTTCCGAAAATACAGATTTTGGTTCATTTTTGTCGAGGGGTACAAAAATTTCCTGAAAAGTCCAGATGAAATCGAGGAGAAGAAGATTCTTGTAGCATTCTTCTCCTAAATTTATAACTAAGTTTCGGGTTCTGCGTCAGATATCAAACACTAGCCATCGTTTGGTCCAAAAATACATATTTCGGTCTATTTTTGTCTGGTGATACGAAAATCGCCTGAAAAAACCAGATGAAATCAAGGACTGGAAGACCCTTATAGCATTATGCTCCTAAATATATAGTTGAGTTTTGGGTTCCACCTCAAATTTCAAACACTAGCAATTGTCTGGTCTGAAAATACGGATTTCGATTCACAAAAATCGCCCGAAAAGTCCAGATGAAATCGACGACCGAGAGACTCTTATAGCATTCTTCTTCTAAATTTATAACTGTATTTTAGGTTCCATGTCAAATTTCAAACACTAGCCATCATCTGGTCTGAAAATACGGATTTAAATCCATTTTAGTCTAGTGGTATGAAAATCGCCCAAAAAATCCTGATGAAATCGAGGCCCGGGAGACCTTAAAGAATTTTTCTCCTAAATTTATAAATTTGTTTCAGATTCCATATAATACCACTAGTTTTGATACAAAAGTCCTGATAAAAGCTTCACAACGTGAGATTACAAAAATGGACCGAAATCTGTATTTTCAGACCAGATGAGGGCTAGTAAGTATTTGAAATTTGACGCGGAAATGAAAACACAGTTATAAATTTTGGAGAAGAATGCTATAAGGGTCTCCGAGTCCTCGATTTCATCTGGACATTTCAGGCAATTTTCGTACCACCTGACAAAAATGGACCGAAATTCGTATTTTCGAACAAAACAATGGTTAGTGTTTGAAATCTGGAACAGAACCCAAAACACAATTATAAATTTTGGAGAAGAATGATACAATGGTCTCCTAGTCCTCAATTTCATCTCGACTTTTCGGTCGATCTTCTTACTACCCGACAAAAATGGACCGAAATTCGTATTTTCGAACAAAACAATGATTAGTGTTTGAAATCTGGCACGAAACCCAAACCACAGTTATAAATTATGGAGAAGAATGTTATAAGGGTTTCCAGGTCCTCGATTTCATCTAGACTTTTCGGGTGATTTTCATACCACCCAACTAAAATGAACCTAAATTCGTATTTTTGAACCACACTATGGCTAGTGTTTGAAATCTGACGCAGAAACTGAAACATAGTTATAAATTTAGAAGAAGCATGTTGTAAGGGTCTCCCGGTCGTCGATTTCATTTGGACGTTTTGGGCAATTTTCGTACCACCCGACAAAAATGGACCGAAATTCATATTTTCGAACAAAACAATGGTTAGTGTTTGAAATCTGGAACGGAACCTAAAACACAGTTATAATATATGGAGAAGAATGCTATAAGGGTCTCCCGGTCCTCGATTTCATCTCGACTTTTCAGGTGATTTTCATACCACCTAACTAAAATGAACCTAAATTCGTATTTTCGAACCACACTATGGCTAGTGTTCAAAATCTGACGCGGAACCTGAAACACAGTTATAAATTTAGAAGAAGCATGTTGTAAGGGTCTCCTGATTGTGATTTCATTTGGACTTTTTGGGCAATTTTCGTACCACCCAACAAAAATGAACCGAAATTTGTATTTTTGAACCATACAATGGCTTAGTGTTCAAAATCTGGCGCGGAGCCTGAAAAACAGTTATAAATATTGGAGAAGAATGCTATAAGGTTCTCTTGGTCTTCGACTTCCTCTGGACTTTTCTGACGATTTTCGTACGACCCGACTAAAATGGACCAAAATTCATATCTTCAAACTAAAAGATGGTTAGTGTTTAAAATCTGGCGCGGAACCTGAAACACAATTATAAATTTTGGAGAAGAATGCTTTAAGGGTCTCCTTGTCCCCGATTTCATCTGGATTTTTTTTCGTACCACTCGACTAAAATGGACCAAAATCTGTATTTTAAAAAAAAACGATGGTTTGTGTTTGGAATCTGACACAGAACCTGAAACACAGTTATAAATTTTGGAGAAAAATGCTATAAGGGTCTCTCGAACACATGAAAAAAAAATGGATAGAAATTCGTGTTTTTGAAAAAGCAATGGATATTTTTGAAATTTGACGCGGAACCCAAATCACATTCATAAATTTAGGAGAAGAATGCTATTAGAGTCTCTTGGTCCTCGATTTCATCCTGTATCTACTATATCCCACATTCTCTATATCCCTTATCCCCTATCCCCCTATCCCCCTATCCCCTATTCTCTATCCCCTATCACCTATCTCATATCTCATATCTCCTATGAACTATCACTTATCAACTACCACTTATCAATTATCACTTATCAACAATCACTTATCATCTATCACTTATCACCAATCACCAATCACCTATCACCTATCCCCCTATCCTCTATATCCCATATTCCCTATATCTCATATTCCCTATCCCATATCCCCTGTATCCCCTTATCCCCTATATCCTCTATATCTCCTAACTCAAAATCCCCGCAAGGATCTGTGGGCTCCAACCAATTACGGACGCACCACACAACTATGAATGCATGAATGTAGACACTTTTGTTAGTAACAATGTAGATCACTCAACCAGAGCATCCAAAATCATTCAATTTTGTCCTAAACCAAACTAGTTTAGACACAAAGTAATCACCTTTGATAACCACAACATATCAAGCACAACCATTATAGCAACGTATCATATACCATACATTTTCCACAATTTGAACATTTTAAACACATCCATTATTAATACGCATTTTAATAATAGCATATTTCTAAAATAGAGTTGTTAAATAAAGATTTTATTATTAATTTATTTGACAACTCTATTTTAGTATATGTTGTTATTATCTTCGTTATAAAGTACAACTACATAACGAAGATAATAATAACTTGTTATTATTATGTTCGTTATAAAGTACAACTACATAACGAAGATAATAATAACATGCTGTTATTATCTTCGTTATAAAGTATAACTACATAACAAAGATAATAATAACATATAATAAAGTAATCACCTTTGATAACCAAGTGATCACCTTTGATAACCTCAACATGTCAAGCACAACCATTATAACAACGTATCATATACCATACATTTTCCACAATTTGAACATTTTAAACACAACCATTATTAATATTCATTTTAAAGATAACACACAAACAAAACCAATACATAACATCATAATACATTTATATCACATAATTCAAGCAGGAAAGCGGATTGAGTGATGCCCTTACCGTTACCAAAGTTGTTTATAGAATTATGTTTCACAAACTCTTGTCTCACTCGTTTGACACCTGCTACTATGCAAGCACAATTTCTCCCTCTCTGAACTTCGTTTCGCCGATCCGACCGTTGAAAATGAAGACCTAAATGTTACGAATCTGCTGTCCCAAACTAAGCCCTATCAGTTTTTATTTTATTCCTTTTTATCATTAGAAGCAGGTAACGTGTGGTTTTAAATGGGAAAGTGATAATAAGTGAGGAGGGTTGTAATGTGGTATTAAGTGGGGAGGATGATATTAAGTTGGGAAAGTAGAGAACATGGTATTATGTGGGAACGTGGTATTTCAATCTAAGTCATTTAATGGTACGCCATCCGTTGGGGCCTATGGCCTGGCCTGGCCTGACATGTTTAATAAAAAGGCTAGGCTCAGGCTGTTTTTAAAGCCTATTTATGTAAATATGTGAGACTCAAGCTTATAAAAAAGCATATTAAACCTGACAGAACGACCTAAATATATTTTATTATTTATTTTAGTTTCCATTTTTTTATTCTAACTTCCATTGCACTCACTCCAACAAACAGGTATGTAAGCAACATATTTTTTTTTATAAAAATCGATACTATTTATTTGTTACCTTTATATTTTATAAAAATCAATACTATTTCTTTGTTATCTTTATATATATTATTAGAATATAAACTTGGAAACCCTAATTGTTTATTATTACTGAATATGAGTTTGTTTTAGAGGTAATATTCTGAGTTGTTTGAAGGTTTTGCTAAGATTTTCCTCACATGCATCAGTCCATCGGAACTCAACTTTCTTCTGGGTCAACCTAGTCAACGAAGATGCAATCTTTGAGAAAACACAGTTATAAATTTTGGAGAAGAATGCTATAAGGGCCTCCGGGTCCTCGATTTCATTTGGACTTTTCGGCAATTTTCGTACCACCCGACAAAAATGGACCGAAATTCGTATTTTCGAACAAAACAATGGTTAGTGTTTGAAATCTGGTACGGAACCCGAAACACAGTTATAAATTTTGGAGAAGAATGATACAAGGGTCTCCTAGTCCTCGATTTCATCTCGACTTTTCGGTCAATCTTCTTACTACCCGACAAAAATGGACCAAAATTCGTATTTTTGAACAAAACAATGATTAGTGTTTGAAATCTGGCACGAAACCCAAACCACAGTTATAAATTATGGAGAAGAATGTTATAAGGGTTTCCAGGTCCTCGATTTCATCTGGACTTTTTGGGTGATTTTCAAACCACCCAACTAAAATGAACCTAAATTCGTATTTTTGAACCACACTATGGCTACTGTTTGAAATCTGACGTAGAAACGAAAACATAGTTATAAATTTAGAACAAGCATGTTGTAAGGGTCTCCCGGTCGTCGATTTCATTTGGACGTTTTAGGCAATTTACGTACCACCCGACAAAAATGGACCGAAATTCATATTTTCGAACAAAACAATGGTTAGTGTTTGAAATCTGGAACGGAACCCGAAACACAGTTATAATATATGGAGAAGAATGCTATAAGGGTCTCCCAGTCCTCGATTTCATATGGACTTTTCGGGTGATTTTCATACCACCTAACTAAAACGAACCTAAATTCGTATTTTCGAACCACACTATGGCTAGTGTTCGAAATCTGACGCAGAACCTGAAACACAATTATAAATTTAGAAGAAGCATGTTGTAAGGGTCTCCTGATTGCGATTTCATTTGGACTTTTTGGGCAATTTTCGTACCACCCAACAAAAATGAACCGAAATTTGTATTTTCGAACCATACAATGGCTTAGTGTTCAAAATCTGGCGCGGAGCCTGAAAAACAGTTATAAATATTGGAGAAGAATGCTATAAGGTTCTCTTGGTCTTCGACTTCCTCTGGACTTTTCTGACGATTTTCGTACCACCCGACTAAAATGGACCAAAATTCATATCTTCAAACTAAAAGATGGTTAGTGTTTAAAATCTGCCGCGGAACCTGAAACACAATTATATATTTTGGAGAAGAATGCTTTAAGGGTCTCTTGGTCCCCGATTTCATCTGGATTTTTTTTCGTACCACTCGACTAAAATGGACCAAAATCTGTATTTTCAAAAAAAACGATGGTTTGTGTTTGGAATCTGACACGGAACCTGAAACACAGTTATAAATTTTGGAGAAAAATGCTATAAGGGTCTCTCGAACACATGAAAAAAAAGGATAGAAATTCGTGTTTTTGAAAAACCAATGGATATTTTTGAAATTTGACGCGGAACCCAAATCACATTCATAAATTTAGGAGAAGAATGCTATTAGAGTCTCTTGGTCCTCGATTTCATCCCGTATCTACTATATCCCACATTCTCTATATCCCCTATCCTTTATCCCCTATCTCCCTATCCCCTATCCCCTTATCTCCCTATCTCCTATCCTCTATCCCCTATCACCTATCACCTATCTCGTATCTCATATCTCCTATGAACTATCACTTATCAACTACCACTTATCAATTATCACTTATCAACTATCACTTATCATCTATCACTTATCACCAATCACCTATCACCTATCCCCCTATCCTCTATATCCCATATTCCCTATATCTCATATTCCCTATCCCATATCTCCCGTATCCCCTTATCCCCTATATCCTCTATATCCTCTAACTCAAAATCTCCGCAAGGATCTGTGGGCTCCAATCAATTACGGACGCACCACTCAACTATGAATGCTTGAATGTAGACACTTTTGTTAGTAACAATGTAGATCACTCAACCAGAGCATCCAAAATCATTCAATTTTTTCCTAAACCAAACTAGTTTAGACACAAAGTAATCACCTTTGCCACAACATGTCAAGCACAACCATTATAACAACGTATCATATACCATACATTTTCCACAATTTGAACATTTTAAACACATCCATTATTAATTCTCATTTTAATAATAGCATATTACTAAAATAGAGTTGTTAAATAAAGATTTTATTATTAATTTATTTGACAACTCTATTTTAGTATATGCTATTATTATCTTCGTTATAAAGTACAACTACATAACGAAGATAATAATAACTTGTTATTATTATGTTCGTTATAAAGTACAACTACATAACGAAGATAATAATAACATGCTATTATTATCTTCGTTATAAAGTATAACTACATAATGAAGATAATAATAACATATAATAAAGTAATCACCTTTGATAAATAAGTGATCACCTTTGATAACCTCAACATGTCAAGCACAACCATTATAACAATGTATCATATACCATACATTTTCCACAATTTGAACATTTTAAACACAACCATTATTAATATTCATTTTAAAGATAACACACAAACAAAACCAATACATAACATCATAATACATTTATATCACATAATTCAAGCAGGAAAGCGGATTGAGTGATGCCCTTACCGTTACCAAAGTTGTTTATAGAATTATGTTTCACAAACTCTTGTCTCACTCGTTTGACACCTGCTACTGTGCAAGCACGATTTCTCCCTCTCTGAACTTTGTTTCGTCGATCTGACAGTTGCAAATGAAGACCTAAATGTTACGAATTTGCTATCCCAAACTAAGCCCTATCAGTTTTTGTTTTATTCCTTTTTATCATTAGAAGCGGGTAACGTGTGGTATTAAATGGGAAAGTGATAATAAGTGAGGAGGGTTGTAACGTGGTATTAAGTGGGGAGGATGATATTAAGTTGGGAAAGTAGAGAACGTGGTATTATGTGGGAACGTGGTATTTCAATCTAAGTCATTTAACGGTACGCCGTCCGTAAGGGCCTATGGCCTGGCCTGGCCTGACATGTTTAATAAAAAGGCTAGGCTCAGGTTGTGTGTGTATATAAGCAATTAAACCTATGGACCAGACCGGAGCAAAATGCATAAACACAGTATAACAATTTAAAATTAATGGACAATGGACGTATTCACAAATCACACGATAGGTGGCAACTAAACATAAGGCTCCAAATTACTTATGAGTGAAGGATGGTGAGATTGGGTTCCCTTTGTTGGAGTTGGATTCAGCTTGATAGAGCCTATGTTTCAGCTCATTGGAGTAGGGTTCGTTCACTTTATTGGCTCGTTTGGTTCATTGCTACCTTGTAACGATGAGTTTGTTCATGTTCTCTTATTCATGATTTCCTTTAAGATTGGGAGCTACAGGGGTAAGATTTGACGAAACATCATTCACCTCCTCTATAGATAGGTTAACCTTGGGATGTATGTTATATTAGATGCATTTGTGGAGTAAGTGCTACAATTGCAAGTTAATATTTTGTGCGCTAGCACCTTATTACTCAACTGTTACATTTTGTCTAATAGTTAATTATTTCATATTTATTTGACAACTCAATTTTGTTATATGTTATTATTATCTTCATTATGTAGTAATACTATAAACGAATATAATAATGACATTTAATAAAATAGAGTTGTCAAATAAATATGTAACTATTAATTTATTTGATAATTCTATTTTATCATATGTTATTATTATCTTCCTTTTAAAGTTTGCTGCATAACGAAGATAGTAATAACATATAGTAAAATAGAGTTGCCAAATAAATATATAATTATTATATTATTTAACAACTCTATTTTATTATATGTTAGCATTGTCTTCGTTATGAAGTACAACTATATAACGAAAATAATAATAACATAAAATAAAATAGAGTTGTCAAATAAAGTAATAAGTATATATTTATTTGATAAACTCACTTTTATTAAATATTATTATTATTTTTGTTATGTAGTAAAACAATAAAATGAAGATAATAATAAGATAGTGTTTTCAAATAAAGTAATAATTATTTATTTAT
>JBBPBS010000529.1:2488639-2574889 GCA_037974835.1 Cicer judaicum | reverse complement strand
TTATTTAACAATTCTATTTTATTATATGTTATTATTATCTTCGTTATGAAAAAAAAAAGTTAAAATCGAAGATAACAATAACATATAATAAAACAGAGTTGTTAACTAAAATATTTATTAAATAGAAAATAGTTATAAATAATTGAAATATAACTATATGTATACTTAACATCAGTCAAACGCATATAAAAGTATTATATTAATTGGGTACACGTATATACACGTAAAATCGTATAAAATCTTTTTCTTTAAAATATATATTACACTAAAATACTATTATTATTTTTTAAATATATCAAATAATAAAATATAATATGTATTATTTATATCGTTCATGTAATATAACATGTATCAAACTAGTACATCATAGAAAGCATCCATATAACAAAATTTACTCACAAAATTTATCAACATATATTCTAAAATAACTTTAATATCAAATTAATTATTTAAAATCCTATTTAATTAATAAAATAGTTTATTATCAAATTTAGGGTGTTACAATTTTCCCCTTGTTAAAGAATTTCGTCCTCAAAATTTGCAATAAGTGAATTAATATCTAACTTACCACCCTCAAGATTCAAACTTAATCTATAAATATATTTAAGACATTCCATCTTCGATTAAGCACAACATGTAGAAAATCAACTAACATAGCATGATAGACTAACATGACAAAATAAATCAATTAAACACACAACATTTATCAGACAATTATGAAATAAAATACTTATCACATTTACCATTCATTTATGAAATAAAATACCCTAGAGTTACTCACTATAATTTACATATAAAACATAGAGATTTTGTCAATAATAATGTAGTTAATTGTGTTTGGTTAAATGAAACACATTCTAAGTATGTTGTCAATTTCAACTATTTCTTTCAAACTAATATTACTAGTTTTACTCCTTAAAATAAAGTCTAAATCATATCATGAAACATTTAACAAATTTAACTTAGGTCTGACAAAGAGAGTAACTTTTTAAAATATAAAACACATCTAACAACTTTATAACACTATAATATAATTACAATCAATTACTCTATAAAAACATATTATATATATATATATATATATAAATATAAATATATATATATAATCAAGGAAAAAAAATAATGATGGATATACTATTTCCCAATAACATATATTTAATAATTAAATTCATTCAATTGATATAACCAATGAACATATTTTATAATTATATAAAAATAAAATTAAAAGGTACTTTTAACAAAATAATGAGTTATCGTTGTCTCTTTAATTGACGATGAGTCATCGGGGTAGCTAGTCCCTCCTACTCATGCAGTCAACTACTTAAGAAACTATAACTGTAGTCATTCAAATTCAAATATCGATAGTTAAAAGTATCTTTAACGTGGTTCAGAAGTGCGAAGGCGGCGCCACAACTCCTACTCCTTACTTCAAGTTAAAAATTCAATTAATTACACATTCACAGTAATTTATTTGTAATTTACTACTAGTTACAACAACAAATGAAAGACCACTAACATCAATATATAACCAATAATTCGATTGAAGAAATATAAAACTATTTCACATTTAGATGCTATCGACTACTCTAACTCTATACACCAAGAACACTTGAAACACGAACAATTTAATATTTACATAATCATATACACATTCAAGTAATTAATCCAAAAATTAGCACCAAGATTTTACTTTCATCTCATAACTCAAACGGTGATTCTAAAAATGAAACATATTCTCATAGAAGTCTAACTGTTCCAAATTGATCACGGTTAAATTTTCTTTTGAATTAACCATCACTTAAAAGTTATAACAAATGGAAGCATATGTAGATTTTCCAAGTAGAAGATAAGATAAATAATTATTTACTAGAAGATACAACATATTACCAAACCAAATCGAATCAGGTAGTTCAAAAACCACTTTCTAGGTTACACATCATTCTACAAATTGATTTCTTGACTTAAATTATTATTAAAAAAATATCACTAATCATTTAGCACCCAAAAAAAAAACATTGATAATTCCAAATTTTCCTTTAAATTAATTTTCAATAATTCAAGTCTAAATAAAACAACTAAGATAAATCACATTTCTTAATACCATACAAATAAAATAAATCACATAAATTTTTAAAATCTATAAGATTTCTAAAAATTCATTTGTACTTTAATAATCAAAAACACATTTCTAAATAGTTAATCACTATAAAAATTATTATTTTCAACTTATATTTTGAAATAAAATTTAAACTATATACATAGATAGATAGGAAATTTTACAATTAATTAACACTTCTAAAATAGTTCTAATTTATTTTCTTATTTTATGAAACTTAAAAAAAAATTGCATCTTTATATACATTAAAGTAGTGCATGACACAAAACATAAGACATATGATAATGATAATGATAATGAATTACACTAATTCTTTAATCTACAAAATAGTAGCCTCGTGTCACACTAACTACTCAACATGCTTCTAGATACATCCCTCAGTTTCTATCAAGCCACAAAATTTGTCCAAAACATAACACATCATCAATTTTAAAGATTTTGGAGTTTTGTTCTAATCTTAAAAAGTCTCAAATAAAAATAAAAATTGCAATTTTATAATTAATAAAAAAATTGATAAAATAAATTTTAGTTTCTATACGCATACCAATTTACATGATACACTCTACACATAACGAAGATAATAATAACATGTCATTATTATCTTCGTTATAAAGTATAATTACATAACGAAGATAATAATAACATGTAATAAAATAATGGATTCATTAAATCTTTTAATTCTATTATCACGTAACACTAATAATATGGGAGTATTTAGTCGTAACTTATGTAATGGTTTAACAACAACTTGCATTAATCCTAAGTGAATATAATGAAATCCTTGTTTGATATGATCATCAATTATTTCTTCATTTAATAAGTTAATAGTTTCATCATGTTCAACTATTGATTTGGAAGATTCTAATGTATGATTAATTTCCTGAGATCTAAATTTGTCAAACGTACTAGTTTTATATATTTCTTTATATTTAATGTCAGACATATTCCAGTTTTGTAATTTATTTTCTATTTCTGCTATTTTTAACTCTTTGTTTTGATAATTGTCTTGGTCATTTTTATTTTCTAATTCTTCTATAGATAATGCATAGAAGGTATCAAAATATTCTTCTAGATCCTAGTTCACTTAAGGTTCTAAGGAATTGGGACATACTTCTATAGTTTAAACTTAAGGTTTCAAAATATTTCTCTTCTCACGGGACCACTGATATCTCTATTTTGGGAACACCTACCTCTCTCTTGGGATTTACGGTTTACCAACAGAATCAACTACAACTAACCAACGTTTTGAGGATTAAGATTTTAAAAACATAAGTTTAAAATATAAGTAATATAATCCAAATCCTCAGAGTCCTATAACGTGGCTGTTATACCATAATGAAGATGAGGTAAACCATGATAAACATAAGTATACCATAATTCAATAAAGCAAAACATAATCCATAAAGAGTTATGTGAAAATAATGGAAATCGTCAAGAAATATATCTAATTTAGTTGTTAATAAGAAAACAGTTTGAAAAACTAATTGAAAGTAAGCAAAGTTCATAAATTTGTTCATGATTATAATTTAAAACAAACAATTATTTCTTTTAGATAACGAGGGAAATGCAAGGTAACGATCGACAAACTTATTAATATTTTTGCAAATGCCTTGCATAACGAAGGACCACTTCCTTTTATAATGAAAGGAAATGTCCCTGATTACAGTAATGTCCTAAACTAATTTACATTGATGCCCTTACATAGTTGTGATAACACTAATAATTCAAGTTTAATAAAGGGAATAGTAGAAAGCTTAATAATACATTGCAAAAGTCAAAAGTAAACATAATATTTTGTCTGGGAATTTTTAATGATGACAATTCCTTTTGTCATTTTATACCTTGAATCAAGAGTGCAAGTAATAATAATAATAATAATAATAATAATATCACATTTTTCCTTCAATAATTCCGTTATTCTTTAATAATTTAGATTTCTTCTATTCCATAGCAATCATCTTCATTTTGTGGAGTAAGGCTTTGTGATAATTCTATAGAGTCTTCATCATTATTGTCAGATTCAGTAATTTCCTTTTGTAATTTCTTTAAAAATTCTTTTCTATTTGAAGAATTGTCCTAATTTTAGATTTTAGATTTTTAGATTTTTCTGCCATAATTTTAGATTTTAAATTCTTTTGTAATTCTTCCATAATTTTAGATTTTACTGCCAAGAATTGTCCTTCTTTAATGATCTCCTTTGGCTTAATAAGAAACCTAGGTTTTCTTCTAAACCATTCTAAGAGTGTAGAGTTTTTTAATAATTCTGGATTAAATTTGTTCCACCATTTAATTTTAATAACTCTGAATACCCAACTGATATTAGAATCAGGAATTGATAATTCTTTTTTGTATGTCCATGAGGTAATCAATGAAATACCAAAGCTTGCATGAAACATTAATATCTTCATATGATCCAGAAAATTAGTTTCTTTAACAAATTCTTGGAATGCCGATCCAGCAAATTCTGGGTAAATTTCTGGCTCGGGTCCCCATTCATTGAACCATTTAATAAACCATAAAGGGAACTGCAACGAAATATCCTTTTTAAACCAAATGAACCAAGAGTGTTCAAAGGGTTCTTGTAATATCATGTTTGTCCATGCGTCCATATAGTCATAATAGGAATATTCTTGAGGAGTAAATCGTCTGGAAAATTTCTTGTAATATCATGTTTGTACATGCTTCTATTGGTGATAATACCTTTAATATTTTAAATTTTGAAAAAATAATTTTCTGTTTATCACACTTGTCTTATGTATGAGTTATTTCTATTGAATCAGTATCCACGAAAACAAACTCATAAAATAATCTTGTTTTCTCCAGAGTGGCTGGTAGATAATGAAATCCGTGAGGGTAATAATGAGAAACAATCTGAGGTAATGATTTGTTTAATGAATATTCTGGTTCCACAAGAAAAAGTATTTTCTTGTAATCCTTTTTTATAAATAGGCAATTTAAGTTACTAGGGGTGTGTAATAGGGTAATTTTTCTGCTTTTTGTGTTAGAGTATTTAATTGAGACAATGTGTTTAAGGCAAATTGTAATGGTGAGATTAATTGGGATTGGATTGTGGGTCTTATTATTTTTGGTTGTATAGAAGTTGTAGGGTAAAAGGATGGTAATGCTAATGAGGTCAATGAAGTAAACCTATTTTGGTTTGGTAATTGGGAGGAAGAAGAGGGAGTTTGTAATATTTGTTTTATAGTGGGTGTTTTTGTAATTTCTTCTTCTGTAATTGGGGGTCCATACTTATCTTTATCACTCATTGTTAGAAACCAAGTTTTTAACATCCTTTTGTAAAACATCTTTTGCTGCTTTGCAATCAGTTTTTAATAAAAATTTCTTCAAAAACAAGTCATCTTGAAATTTTGTAATGCATAAAACAATAGCTAAACTCTCTTTTTTAACAGTACTATATTTTAATTGGGTTGTGTTCCATATTCCCGAGTAATATCTCACTACTTGCTCTTTTTGGTTTTCTAGATGTTCAAAGTGTTGATTAATACTTTTTGAAAAAACTAATACATCGTCTAAGTATACAATTGTAAAATGTTGGTAGTTATTAAAAATGTCATTCATAATATTTTGGAATTCACTAGGTGCATTTTTTAATCTGAAGGGCATAACATTCCATTCGTAATGTCCAAAGGGTACTACAAAGGTTGTTTTATATTTATCTTTTTCTTCTATTTGTATTTGGTAATATCCCGATTTCATGTCAAATTTAGAGAATACAGATGAACTATGTAATCTACTTACTAAATCTTTTTTATTGGGTATTGGATATCTGATCCGTTTTAATACTTTATTTAATGGTTTATAATTAATAACTAATCTGGGTGCGCCTCTTTCTAATTCTAATGAGTTCATCACATAGAACCCTGCACAACTCCAGGGAGACTTACTGGGTCTTATTAATCCTTTATCTAAGTATTCTTGTATTTCTTTTTTACAATAATCTAGGTATTGTTGATTCATTTGTATTGGTCTTGCCTTAGTGGGAATGTTTCTCTCATTAAAACTAGGTTCATAAGGAAGTGAGACCACATGCTTTTTTCTAGTCCAGAAAGCATTTGGGTGATCTGCACATATTTCTTTTTCAAATTTATCTTGTAATTTTTTTATTTTATCTTGTATGATTTTATTTTGTAATTGTTCTTCTATTCTTTTATAATGAATTTCTTTGTTTATCATTCCTATTTGTTTCTTCTTTTGAGAAATTAAATTGATGTTATTAAGACTTGATGTTGATGCTTCTTGTAACATATTTAATTCTTTAATTTTGGGTTTATGAACAAATTCAAATTTTACTGTTTTTCCTAATGTGTTTGTAGTAAGACCTTCATGTGATACAGTGAATGGGTATATTAATGCTAAGAAAGGGTTTCCTATAATTACACTTTCTCTAATGTCTTTTACTAATAAAAATGAAGTATGATAACAAATTCCATTTTTACATACCTTTGCATCAGGTAATTTATAAGTAACACCTAATCTAGAACCATTAGCTCCACTTAATTTTTCTAAGGTTTTTTCGTAATATTTAGTGGGTATTAATCCTTCTTGGATACAATTAGAGTCTGCACCAGAATCAAATAATGCAATAAACTCAAATTTTTGGTTTTTAATAATTATAGTTATTTGACAGTACCATTTGTGTATAATTTATTTATTTAACAAAAATAAATAAGGTTCTTTTTCTTTTATATCATTATTACTACTTTCTATCTTATGTTGTTGTTCTAATATACTTTTTCCTTTTAATTCTAAATATTTAGCATCTAATTCTAAATCCTTTTGTTTTAATAATTGAATTTCCTGTTTTATATAAGTGATTTCATTCTGCAAGTCTTTAATAATAATAGGTTGGGTAATAGTAAGTTTAAATCTGTTCATTATTTCTTCAAATTCTACTTTATGAACTACTTCCTTTTCTATTTGTTCTTTTTCTATAATTCCTTGTATTTGAATCATAAATTTTTCTTTTTGATCTGAATCAGGCAATTTTCTTAATATTTCTATAAGAGTACTAGCTTGATCTGTAGTAATCATATTAATTCCCTTAATGCAATCATTACAGTTACATAATTCTAAACCTAAACAATAATCTTCTTTTGAACTTTCTTCAGATTCTGACTTTTCTGACATATTATTAACATATTCTTCTTCATAAGATGATTCTTTCGAAGAACTAGAGGATTCATCAATTAACATAATTCCTTCTAAGATATTAATAAGTCTTTCTTTTAATTCTTTTTGTATTTCTAATTTACTGATTTCATTAATTTTTTGTTTTACTTTACAATTTTTTGGATAATGTCTTAGTCTTCCACATTTAATTTCTTGTTTGTTAAAGACCTTTTTGTTACTCTTTTTAATTTTTTGTGTTTTCTTTATTGGTTCCTTTGGGGTGTAATTATTGTTATAATTTCTCTTTTTCTTATAATGTCTAAATGTTTGTTTTGGATATCTTTTATTTATTTTTTTACTGGGAGCTTTAATTGTCTCTATTTCGATTTGTTCGCAAAATGATCCTAATTCTTTTCTACTTTGCATGGCTTCTGATCTAATTTTATTTTGTATTTTAAAATCTGTGCATATTCCTATTCTGGTTTCTACTACGTAATTTGATATTTGTCCTAAGGTTAATGTTCCATAAGGAATTATTCCATTAAATTTTGATTTAATATTCATTTTAACTTTCTTACTAAATAATTTAGGTAATCCTGCTAAAAATCTCTCTTTCCAATAATCCGCATTTCCATCTGGTCTCATATATAATTTTGACATAAACATGTCTTTATACCATCTATAATCAGACATGGAAGGGCAATGATAATAATTTCTAGTTTTACCTAGGTAACCAGTATTTTTTATATTTTTAATTTTGTTAACTTCTAACTTACTGGAGTCTTGTGATAATACATTGACTTGAGGGTTATTTGTGATTGTCAATCTTTTTAATTGTTCTATTAATTCATCTAAGTTATTTTTTAATTTTACTTCTTTTAAATCTTTTTCATGTACATTTATTAATTTATAAATAGGTCTTGTTGGAACTAGTTTGTAATCTTTATATGAATTAATTTCACTAGACGTACTAGGGTTATTTTTACTCACTTGTAATGCTACTCTATCTAATTGTTCAGCCATAATATGTAATATTTGATTACTAAAGTTTAATTGAGTTTGGACTCTTCCTATTTCTTTATTTTCATGATTTGGATGCTTAATTGTTTTAAAGGGTGAAGCTTCCAATATAATTCCATTCTTTTCTATTTTTATTGCTTCTAATGGAGGATGTATAGATTCTATTATTTTATCATCTACAGTTTTCCATTTATTACTTATTTTAGTATTAACATTTATGTGATTATTTCTAATAAAAGGGTTTTCTATGTCGTTTTCTAAACAATAATCTTCAAATCAGTTAAAGAAATAAATATTTAATCTAATATCTTTAAGATACTCATAATATTTTTCTCTATAATCATTTGTTATTTCTTTTGAGAAAGTATTAAAATACCATTTTCTTTTATCTGTATTATAATCTGCTTCGAAATCTTCTCTTAGCCATACTTTTTCTATTTCAAATTCTTCTTCTAATTCAATTACTCCTAATACTTGAGAAGTTGTTGGTGACATTTCTGGTGACTCTGAACCTTGGCAATCCGTGCAAGGCTCATATATTGGTTGAGGTATTGAGGGTACAAAATCTACTCCTGTTAAGTTAATATTAATGGTAGATGTTGAATTTATTGATTTTCTAGAACTTGTTTCAGATAAATATTTTAATGATCTACCAGTTTTAAAAGACTCACTTCGATTCATTCTAATTCTACTACCATCCTCTTCTAGAATAAATTGTCTAGGTTTTCTAGACTCTATTCTAGGTGTTGGCATAATTTCTTTTAATACCCATTCTTCTGGTAATTTAGCAATAATATTATAAACCTTTAATTTTTTAGGGGTTGTGATATTAGAACGTTTTAGATTTGCTTCAATAATTACAGTTTCATTTCTAGGTGTACTTCTTAATGCTTTAAAATTATAATTTATATTTGAAGCTTTATATTTAATTATGTAACACATATCGATATTAGCTACTCCTTCATAGAATAAATCATCCATACATTGAATATTAATAACTAAAGACCTTTAAGTAAAACTGTTTTCCAAATTCATAGAATAATTTGGATAACAATTAAAATAATCAGAGCCATCATTTAAATTTGATTCTAACATAACAATAATAGATTCATTAAATTTTTTAATTCTACTATCACGTAACACTAATAATATGGGGGTATTTAGTCCTAACTTATGTAATGGTTTAAAAACAACTTGTATTAATCCCAAGTGAATATAACAAAATCCTTGTTTAATATGATCATCAATTATTTCTTCATTTAATAAAGGCTAAATTATATCCGTAGTCCCTTAACTTAATTTCAGGTAACGTTTTAGTCCTTTATTTTTTTTTTTCTCGAGCTGATTATTTATTTTAATAATAATAATAATAATAATAATAATAATAATAATGATGATGATGATGTTGTGATGGAGGGTGTGTGAGATGTTGGCGTAAGCAGAGGAAGCGGTTGAAGAAAGAAATGGTGTGATCGGGGATTGGTATTTGACCTTCTTGTTTTCGCCATTCTTGACTCTGTTCATTCATTTTCAAAATTCAATTCTGTTAATTAATTCAGTAAGAAAGGAGAATCAAGCACAATTCAACACAACACAATACAACCCGTTATACACAATACAACCCGTTAGTTAATATTATTTTTCCTTAGTTCCTTTGATTGAGATTGCAAGAGGTAGTCAGCATATTCTTCGATGAAGAGTTCTTTGAAAAAATTGCGAGGTCTGGCACTTCATCATAATCACAAGCATGAGACTTCTTCTTCTTCTTCTAATATGCCCATTTTGTCCCTCGGACAGTTTGATGAGCTCGCTCAGGCTACAAGGGTACTTACATAGCATTTGACTTCTTCTTCTTCTTCTTCTTCTTCTTCTTCTTCACAACACTATGTTTTATTAGGGTTTGTTTGTTTCATAAAATTGGTATTGCAGGAGATGCAAAACATGAGAGACTGCTATGATACCTTGCTTTCCGCCGCCGCAGCAACCGCCAGCAGTGCTTATGGTAGTTATCTCATCTATTTATTATCGCTTATAATTGTATTCTACATTATGATTATTTAATTAATAACCATTTATTTATACAGAATTCGCTGAGTCGTTGCGGGACATGGGGTCTTGTCTGCTTGAGAAAATTGATTTGAATGATCACGAAGAAGAAACCGGTACACACAATCTTTACTTACCTATTTCATTTCATTCATCTTTTTAACTAAATATTCTATTCTATTGCAGGAAGGGTTCTTCTCATGCTTGGCAAAATCCAGTACAAACTTCAGAAACTCATTGATAACTATGTCATTCCTTATTCCCTCTCTCTCCTTTTTTCCACTGCTATTATGTTTTCTTTTCTCATATTTTCATTATTTTTTTCTTTCTTATTTCAGCGTTCTCATATCATTCAGACTATTACCGTTCCCTCTGAGTCTCTCTTGAATGAACTTCGAGTTGTTGAGGTCACTCACTTTTCTAACCGTCTACTTTATTACAACTCTTTGTTATTGCTAAAACCTATTAATATAATTATTTTAATTCTGCAATTAAGATACAGTGTGGTAAATGTTGTTGTTAAATTAAATTTACTATATCTTGATATGTGAAAGATCTTTTGTAATTTTGATCAGTTTTATGTTTTCTTTCTTAATACTGGAGCAGGAGATGAAGCGACAATGTGATGAAAAAAGGTTTGAAATGTTGGTCATTGGACCTAACTTATTTTTCTTTAAACATGTATGATACATGTCTTATCGTTTTGTAATATGATGATCTGCAGAGATGTATATGAGTATATGGTAAAAAGATACAGAGAAAGAGGTAGGTCTAAAGGGGGCAAAGGAGAAACTTTTTCATTGCAGCAGTTGCAAACTGCTCGCGATGAATATGATGAGGAGGCTACATTGTTTGTTTTCCGATTGAAATCTCTGAAGCAAGGACAATCACGTAGTCTTCTTACACAGGCAGCACGTCACCATGCTGCTCAGGTTCGTCGGATCTTCAATTTCTTTAGAACCGTGACTTCTTATTTTTTCTAATTATTATGTTGATACCCGTTCGTTTTGTTACACCCCAAAACAGTCATGTTTCTTCAAGAAATCAGTCAAGTCTCTTGAGACAGTAGAACCACATGTAAAGTCAGTATCGGAACAGCAACACATTGATTACCACTTCAGTGGTCTGGAAGAGGAGGATGGGGATGATGGAGATGAAGACGACAATGGTTATAATGAGAATGATGATGGGGAACTGAGTTTTGACTATGGACAAAGTGAACAGGGGCAAGATGTTTCTACAGCACGAAATTCAATGGAGGTGACTACCTTAAGTAAACAGGAATGTGTAATATTCTTCTTTGCCTTCCATGTTTTGATACACACCAACAATTGTGGGTGAGGGTTCTGATTCCTACAGCATGCTAAAGAGAACATAAATAAATTTGAAAATTGAATAGGAAATGAATGCCTTCCAGGGTGGAAATTATATTGCTAAGGCCTTTATGGGGGCATAGTGTACTAGCTTAAAAGTTGTCAGCACTGCAAAGTAGTTTTGTAGTAGTATGCGAAAAAACTTTGCATCCTTGTAGAAGAAAACTAAGGAATATTAACTTGTCCAGTCAATTCATAATGCTATGGAAGTTTTTCATATAATGAACTTTTGATTCTGAAAATTTTAGATCAGAACCATATACGTGATTTTAATTTTCAACTTTCTAAAACTCTTAATTTAGCTTACACTGTTCTCATTTTGATGTTGGCTTCTTTACAGCTGGATCAGGTGGAACTTACACTTCTCAGAGGTTCATCAACGGAAGCTGCGAAGGTAAACAGATATATTTAAGTTACCTTCAGTTTCATTTTATATGAAATTTAAGAATTTAAAATACTATAATGAGTTTATATTGTTCTAATTTCAGGAAAACTTAGATAAGTTACAAAGGGTTAGGGTTAGGGCAGGGAGCCAATCTGCCCCGCTTTTTGCTGATAATAAACCTGATTCCAGTGAAAAATTGAGACAGATGCGCCCATCTTTATCACGAAAATTCAGTTCATATGTGCTGCCCACTCCAGTTGATGCAAAGCATTCAATCTCTCCAGGTTCAAATAATCCAAAGCCTTCCAAAATGCAGACAAATATGAATGAACCTACAAAGAATTTGTGGTATTCATCTCCATTAGAAGAAAAGAAACATGAAAAAGATTTTGGAGATGAACTTTCTGGCCCTACTATCAGAAATGCACAGTCTGTACTCAGGGAAAGCAACAGCAATACTGCCTTCACAAGACTGCCGCTTCCCTTGGTAGATGGTCCTGTATCCTTAAGTCATGATCATGTTTCTGCGAATTCAAAAAAGATTAAAAGACATGCCTTTTCTGGCCCATTGACAAGTAATCCTTGGCCTACCAAACCTGTCTCCATGGAAAGTGCTCAGCTTTCCTCTGGACCTGTTTTTCCTACTCGAACCCAGCAGCCTCCATCATCATCCCCCAAAGCATCTCCTAGTGCTTCCCCTACTATTGTGTCTTCGCCTAAAATAAACGAGCTTCATGAACTTCCGAGGCCTCCAACCAATTTCCCACCAAACTCAAAGCTTGTAGGTTTGGTAGGACATTCAGGTCCATTGGTATCTAGAGGTCAAAAGGTTTCTGCTTCAAATAATTTGGTTGTTTCAAGTGTAGCCATTCCGCTGCCAATGCCACCTCAGGCCATGGCTCGTAGTTTCTCCATACCTTCTAGGAGTGCTCGAGTTGCAGAGTTACATGGGACAAGGGCACAGGAATCCTCTCATACATCATTTAAATCTGAGGATATTGCTTCTCCTCCGCTGACGCCCATAGTAATATCTTGTAGTCGGCCTCGACCATCATCAGATGGCTGATGCTGTTTCTCTGGATGTTTGGACTAGAAGTAATTTTTAAAGCATTTTTTTACAAAAACTTTTATGTACTTTTGCTGAATTTATTGAAGCATTTTCTGTTAATTATGAAATTTAGACAATGGGAGAGTTTAGGTTTCTTATATAAACGGCAAACCTTCCTTTCAATTAGCCTGGTTTGAAATGGGATACAATGGAAATGATTTTATTACAAAATTCTATCAAGTACCTGAAACACAATTGGTATGGGGACAGCTATTGTTTAGCAAGTTATTATATCTTCCAAATAAACTTGGTGACCTCCATACAAATATTTTCCACAAATGAACATTGGGATTTTTGCTTTTAATTGAAAGGTTACAAAATTTACGACTTTATAGTGCTGTTTTTAATTCGGGCACAATTTTTATTTTTATTTTTATTAAAGTAGTAGCTTGTTTGAAATGATTATTACTATCATGTTACCAACATTATTGTTGTATGTTGAAGGCCTTATTATTGTTCTTTGTTCAGACTACCAATTCTTTTAAGAAATTTAATTTCAAAGATTTATCTTCACTTTTTTTTCAGGGATGTACATGTTTTTATTAATACCATGCAATGAGTCCAGGTTTGGATGCTTGTGCAGATTAATTCCTCTCTCTTCTAAAGGTAGCACTGTTTCCGACCTGTCAAATTAAGCTTAGAGTCAAGTTTTGCTTAGTTTCAATTCTATAAACATTCCTTTTACTCAGTATTCTTTTATCCATCATTATCATTGTCAATTCAACCTTATAATGAGGTTTGGTCTTATTTTTATTCGAATAATAGATGCTCATGAGTTCTGTTGTTGAAATATACATTTAAGCAATTGACAGTAACTAACCTATCATGCCTCACCTTTCCAAGCAATACAGTTATATTTTAATTTTGTGCCTCTTCTACTAGAAGGAGAGGAGGAGGGATCTTCTTGATTCTTCAAAGGAAATTTAGAGTTCAATTACTTTAGTTTTATGCTATGTAGTCAGTAGTATATAGCGTAGCGTAGTAACTGATCCCCAAAACGCTATAGTGGGTAGCAGTATGGCTGCTACGTTGAAGCCTAGGGAAGCAAAACAAGCACTTTATACCATACACATATAATGGCTTAAAAATAGAATAATGCACAAAATTAAACACATATTCATAACTAATTATCAATGTTCATTGCTACTAATATTCAAACATAATATAAAGCAAAACAACAAAAACGTTCTAGCCTCCAAGATCCAAAATAACACATAAAATTCAAACATAATATATAAAGCAAATAGCCTGCAAGGCTCAAAATAACAGAGACTGTTGGTGCAGAAACAGAAAAACAGAGCATAGCAGAGAACAAGTTGGCACGGAGAAGAAAAGAATCGAGAGGAGGAGAATGGCGCAGAGAACATGAGGATGGTTGTAGAGAAGAGAACAAGGTTGACGCAAAGAATCCCCTTTTCAAAAACAAAACAGAGTGCTCACATGCAAAGAAAGGTCATCACTCATTATTATGATACTTAAAAAATTATCAGCAGTAAAAAAGTTTAAAGAAAAAACTAATGAAATAAAAAACAGCACTTTTGACAATTAGCAGTTAAACGGCGCGTTTCTGGTTCGCAAATTCTCCATGATTGCGCTGCCACGAAAGCGCTACGGCCGCAACCCTAAAATGCGACGTGACACTATATTACGAGCGCATGGCTGCTGTGACACGATACACTACCGCTATTGTGGCTGCCACTACCGCAACTGACTAGAGGTTTTATGTATAGCTCATTTTAAGAACTTCTGATATGATTAGATTTTTGAACACCCAAAAGTAGAGTATAAGTCCTCCATTTTGTTTAAATAAAGGAGATCCTTTCTCAGTGACTGAAGTTTGTTTTTAAAACCTTTTTTTTTTTGTCATTGTTATGTTAATTAGTAAATTACAAGTTCAGGATGGCAAAATTATTCATATCAATGCATTACATTTTGACTTTTTAATAGGTTCTCGTGAATAAAATAAATAGACTCTCTCCCTCTTTGATAGGCAGATAAAATTGTTCTCTACTTGCTTTTTAATGTGGCGACTGGCAATGGAGAGTGCTAAGGTACTTATACTTACAAAATGTTTGAGTTATGAATTCGCTTAAATGTCTTAATTATTTGCAAACACTGTTCTAATTTCGTTTAATCCTAATTGTGTCCGCACAAAATAACGTGCAATTGTTATCTTGATTTAAGTGTCATATTTTATATTGCAAAATCACTATTAAATACTGTGAAGATTATTTTATTTTTTTAAATTTTTATTTTCTTTTTTTAATTAATTAATTATTTATATTCTAAGGCATAATTTCACTCATGAAACTAAGGTATGTATGGTTCATCGCCCAAGCATTTTTTTTGGACTGGTTGAGTTATTGGGAAATAGCAAGTACCCAAACATGATATTTTTCATTATACATATAGCAATCAATATTACCCAAACATGATAATTTTCATTTAACATATAGCAACCAATATCACGGATATACACCCGAAACCATCCGTGGAGAGGGAGAGAGAATGAATGGGAAAGAGAAAAGGCAAAAATGAAAAAATATACTTTCATCAGATTGAGAAGGATTATTTTAATCTAGCCTAAACTAAGGATTAAAAATAGAAATTGATTGAGAAGGATCATTTTAACCTACTTAAACTAAGCCTTAAAAATATCAGGCCCAAGAAGGATAGGATTAAAAAATTGATTACCGTAATCCCGGTTGGTGTATCAAACAAAAGATTAGTATAAGATAGGATAAATATGTATCTCCTTATCATGGCCATCAAACGGGCCATAAAGATCTTGACACCATCACATAATGGTTGTAATTTAGAGAGAAGTAAATGGATAAAAGGAAAATAGACATTTCCTAGACTGGCAATATTATTTCATTTGCGGCTTCCTCCAATGTCATATCTGACGAACCCCATTAACTCTGGAACCTGAAGGAACATAAACAATAAATTTACATAACAAACCGTGAAAATGAATTAAAGATGGCTTAGATTGTGACTTAGCGTTACCTTTGTTGAGAGAAGTTGGAGAAGGATCCGTATGTTGGGAAGGTGCCACAGAGATCGTTGTTTGACAGGTCTCTGCACATTGCATGAAAAGATAATTAATCAAATGAAATTGGAAGAGCACTTTGGTGAAGAAGATGGAATAAGACTCACAGAATCTTGAGGCTTGTGAGATTAGTGAGTTCCCCTGTTCTTCCTGTTAGATTGTTGTTGTTGTGAGATTAGTGTTGTTGTTAGCCTGTTCTTCCTGTTAGCATCGTATGTATTAATATGGCTCATCACTGCAATAATGAATTGTAACAACAAATTAACTTCCAAGAATTTGATAATAGGTTGGAGAGGGTGGGAGGTTTGATAATAATTTTCAATTCTCTGCAAGAGTTCACTGACTCTTAGTAGTATTTTCTCAAGAAATATAGATACTATAAATTAAGTGGTCGGTTGCTTACTTCTGAAGTGAGTGGAGGGAGGTTCACTAGCTCAGGAACCAAATGGCCTGATAGTTTTGCTTGTCCAAGGTATCTGCATGAGCATGAATGAGGAACTAAAATAAGCAGAGCTGAGCTGAGTGATTGAAGAAAGGAAAAGAAGACAAAATACTAAATAAATAAACAAATAATTACTGTCTAGTAACCCGGTTATACAGGTCACAGTTAACATGAAACCATGAACAAGGGTCTTTCACAGCTCTTCTGAACGCCTACAGGGTTTAATCTGTTTACTTAACTTCAGAGTTTGCATTCGCGACATCACATAAGAGAATAAAAATGGCAACAGCGTGAAAAACCGAGTTTGTCTCCATCAATCAACTAGCTAACAACCCTTTTGAGTTTCAAACTTAATTGGCAGAGAAAGTTTCCTTTTTCATCGATGCAAAATGGAAATGCGAATGCAATTATTATATCATTTTGAATGGAATCGCAATTATGTATGGGGGAACTGTAAGAATTTTTATGGATTGATAACCTTCTAATTTATTGGCCTAAAATAAATGATAGTAATCATTAATTTTAAAAACTATCATTTAGAAAAATAATTATAGTAACCACTAAATATCAAATGAATTAATTTCATCTGTTGATATTGATACTTGATGAACGTCTCGGATTAAATGACATTACCTATCAATTGATCATCTTGTCCACAAAATATATGTTAATTTTCTTTTTCTTTACGTATACAAAATAATTTTCATTTTTACGTGTCTTAGAAAAAAAGAGTAAAGGGAAATAATTTATTTTATCTATCAATTTGGTGTGAAGTATGGCTTCTTCGTTGAATTCGGGTATGTGAAAATCATAAACTTCAATATCTTTATGGTGTTGAATGTTTGCGCTAAAAGTTTATTATGACATTTAAGTTTTACATGTAATATTAGAGTTTATTGTGAAATTTATGATTTTCCATCTATAATATTTTAAAATATATGCATATAAGGTTTTAACTTCCAATAGTTGAATTATGTGATTGTTATTATTATATATGATTTTTTTTAGCTCCAAGAGGAAATATATTAAGAATTGTAAAAATTAAATTCATATGTATGATTTAAATAACTGTTTTTTACTTTACTAATATGCATGTATATCTTCAATAATATATATATATATATATATATATATTTAATTAGAATCATTTATAAATATTATGATTAAATGTTTTTAATAAAATTATAAATATTTAAGTTATATTTTATTAAAACTTGTGTACACCAAAGTAACAAAGTTAAAATGATGAAAGAATGTCATCAAATATCATTGTTAATTAATCATAAGATTAGATTTATCTAAAGAAAAATTTTGTTCTATGATCAATAAACTTGAATGTGAGAAATTGAAATTTGGATCAAATATATATTTTTGTCTAAAGATAGTTTATGTTTTTGGTTGAGAATTGTAATTTCTTGATTAACATAAAATAGTCATTAATTATGATAATGTACTGTAGCAATTTCTCAAAGGTGAACTATAATATATATTTATGAAGATACTAAGGCATGGAGGTGGTCTAATAGATTAAGTCTTGTGTTTATGTGAATGACTATTGCAGAAAACATTAAGACTACTATTCTACAAACAAAAAGTGCTATGGAATATCTTAAGTTTGTGGAAGAACGTTTTTGCTCCGTTATACAGTGATGGCTATACCCACAACCATGAAGTTTGATGGGTCATGGAGCATGCAAGAGCACACTATTGAGATGACTAACACTGCAACAAGATTAAAGTCTTTGGATATGACAGTGGATGACTTTTTATGGTTCAATTTATTTTGAGCATACTTCCTTCGGAGTATGGAGCTTTCTAAATTAACTATAACACCATGAAAGACAAGTGAGATGTTAATGAATTGATTGAAAAACTCATTCAATAGGATAATTGGTTGAACAATTTTAAGAGTCATTATGTTAACTTAGTTCATGAAGTTGGAAAAGCATTGAAGCCAAAAGCCAAAAACTTTAAGAAAAAGGGACTTGCTAAGCATCAAAATAAATGTTATTTCAATGCTAAAGAATGACACTTGCAAAAGATTGTTCAAAACGTAAGACTTTGTTCGAGAAAAGATATGTGTAAAATATACGTATGTACTTTTGAATCAAACTTAGTTGATTTTTCTCATAATTCTTGGGTTTGACTTTGGTGCTACTATGTATCTAATATGATGCAAGGATTCCTTACGATCCAAACCACAAGTCAAATTAAAATGTTTCTCAACCTGAAACCGTAATAAAACTCCAATTGAAGGCATAAAGACTTATTGTTTGATTTTAGATAATGGATATCATTTAGATATAATAAAGACTCTTTATATAACTTCAATGTCTACGAGTTTAGTTTCTCTTTATTGTTTGTTTGAATTTATGAAATAGTAATAAACTTGTTGGTTTTTGTTATATTATTGATGGTTTATATACATTGAAACTTCATGATCGATTTTATGAATCCTTGCTTACAAAGAATCAAAGTATTGAAATTAAGCGTAATATGCTTAATGATCGTTTTGCATACTTGTGGCATAAACGTTCGGTCACATATCCAACAAAAGACTAGAAATGTTAGTAAAAACAGAGATTCTACAAAATCTAAATTTTACTGATTTTGGGTTATGTGTGAATTGCACTAAAGGAAAGTATGCCAGACATAACAAGAAAGGACCATAAGAAGAGCTTCTTGTAATTATACATACTGATATATGTGTACCTTTTGACACTTCATCTCTTGGTAGAGAAAAATATTTTATGACCTTTATTGATGAGTTTTTACGTTATGCATATGTATATTTGCTAAAAAAAAGTCTCAAATAGTTGATGTTTTTGAGATTTTTTTTAGTGAAGTTGAAATACAATTAGAAAAGAAGTGAAAATCATAAGATTTGATAGAAATGGTGAATTTTATGGAAAACATGGTGAAATGGAACAATGTCTAGGGCCATTTGTAAAACTTCTTGAAAGACACACTATCCGTGCACAATACACAATGTTATACACCACAATAAAATGGTGTGGCAGAAAGGCGTAATTAAACACTAATGAATATGGTTAGTAGTATGATGAGCAACTCTTCTTCGCCCAAATTTTTGTGGATGCATGCATTAAAAAACTGCTATGTATTTAGTAAACAAAATTCCTAGCAAGGGATTTCCTAAAACTCCTTTTGAGTTGTGGACAAACAAAAAACCAGGTTTAAGGCACCTACACGTTTGGGGTTATCCTAACCATAGTCAAAGAATTGTTAAAAACAACCAATGCAATTTTTTTTGAAATTTTTAAAAGTAAGTGGGAGTGAAGAACAACAAAATTGTCGACAATCGTTCTAAATGTTGTTGTATAAAATTTTAACAACAATGAATAAAATTTAAATGATAACACACTGAATGAAGATACTAATGCACAAAGGTCTGAACAAAATGAATCTCAATAGGTTCCTTTGAGAATATCTCAAAGAGAAAGAAAATTAGTTATTCCTAGCCATTATGAGACTTATTTACTAGAGTCGGACATTGGAATTAATTAAGACTCAATTTCATTTTCACAAGCCATAGATAGTATTGAGTTAGAGAAATGGATTGATGTTATGAAAGATGAGTTAAAATCCATGCAAAAAAATAAAGTTTGGAAAATCGTTGAATTGTCGGAAGGTGCTAAACTACTTGGTTCTAAGCGGGTCTTTTAGACCAAACATGACTCAAATGGCAATATCGAACGATATAAAGTCCGACTTGTTGCTAAAGGATGACGTTGATTATAAAGAAACATTTTATCATGTCTCAAAGAAAGACTTGTTGCGTATTATCATGACACTGGTTGCTCATTATGACTTAGAGTTACATCAGATATATGTAAAAACAATATTTATAAATGGTAGTCTCGAAGAAGAAGTTTATATGAACCAACTTAAAGATTTTCAATTGAAGGGAAGGATCATATTTGTGTGTAAACTTATTAAATCAATATATGGACTGAAACAAGTCTCAAGGCAATGGTATATTAAGTTCAATGATACCATTATCTCTTTCGGTTTTGAATAAAATCCAGTTGATAGATTCATATACCAAAAGATCAACGGGAGTAAGTTTATCTTTATGGTTCTATATGTTGATGATATATTGCTTGCAACTAATAGTTTGAGCACGTTGCATGATTCTAAGTATTATCTATATAAGAATTTTGAAGTAACTAATTAAAGTAAAATTTGATCTAAAAATTGGAAATTTGAGTAAACATTCAAATATCTAAAAATCAAATTATGGAAACCAGTTAAGGATGTCATCCGTATTGAATTTAGTGTGTGAGTCTAAATGCTATAGTAGGTTTGTAGCATTATGAACAAAGTGACCTTAGGGATTTTTCAACTTAACCATTATGCCTTTCAAGTGCATTAATGTCATTGTTGGATTTATGCTTATGTCTAACCATGCTACAAATTTTAGTTTCTCTTTGGTTCTATGAATTTAAATATTATTCTTAGTTATTTAACGCCAATTACTTGCCTAAGCATCTTGACTTAATCCATACTAAACAAGCAAACTCGTTTTTTTATTCTTCCTCTTTTCCAAGTTAAAAAGCTAGCAATCTAAAGTGACCAGATTCCAACTTAAAGACAAAATTAAATCAACTTGAATAAATAGTGCAAAAATGCTATGAACATATTAAACCACAAACATCATTCAATACTTCATAAATCATTAACTTAAAGAAGTTTCCCTCATAATGATCTTTTGTTCAATCATGAAAATTACATAAAAGAATGGATATAACGTTGTAGCTTGAATAATTACATAAATGAAGATTCAAATATGAAAATACAAGCTTTATGTAACAATATGCCAACTCCTTTCTTCAACTTGTTTGCAAATTTTCTTCTTTGAGCAACAATCATCCATACAAAAAGCTTAAATGGTGGATGATGATAGCAAATTGAAATGACGACTGATTTTTAGGTATGATTTGTTATGTCATTAATTCAATGTTTGTCTCTCTTTTATAAGACAATTGACTTTCTCTCTCTTTCTTGTATCTCCACTTTTGTCTTTTAGCTCAAAATGTATATTTTTTATCTAATGAAGTAAAAGTGGTACATCTATCCTTTCTTTTAGCACCTCATAATATTGGGGATATCCCATAATCTTTAAATGAATATTGGATGTAACTAGATCCATGCAATATGTTTGCCTTAGTCTCAGTCACATGTTGTTGTAGCAATTTCCTGCAACATTTGGATTCTAGGGCACATCTTTCAATCTTTTACCTATAAAATAAACACCAAACATTAATTTTCCTAAAAGGACACAATAAATGACAACGAAATTAAAAGATTTTTTTTTTTAATTTAAAGCTGAAATTCTAGTAACTTTTACTCAAAAGACAAACTAATTAGTATTCAAATTTAGTAGATAACTCTTAATTCTAGGAGTTATTAGCAAGCTCAACTATTAGTCAACTCATTGTCATGTAATAGAGGTGCTAATTTTCTCGATTTTGAAAATAAAATTGAAACTCTATTATCATTGTAACGATAATATCTCCATCTTTATAATTCATTATTGTTTTTCTTCCATGATTTCTTATCTTCTTCTTCTATGAATCTTCATTTATATAATTCATTCTTCTTACTCTTTCATGGTGTCCACCTCGTAGAAACTGAAAGAACCAAGAACCACTTATTCTTCTTCCTCCATGGATGAAGACTCGAACCTAATGATTCTTAAATGTCATTATGAAGGAAAAGATGTTGTTAGAGTTGCTGCAACTAAGAATAACTTTAGAAGATAATTATTTTCACACCCTTTGTCAAACAACTGTTGTCCCAAGAGATACCTGTCCAAGAAGACACATCAGGAACTAGAAAAAGTATAATAATCTAGGGACTGTATTGCAATTTATAATATGTTTGTAAGAACCAAATTGTTAGTAAGTGATCAATTTCAGGGATTGATTTGTGTATAATGATCCTGGTTTTTACAAGTTAAATCATATGGACTTAGAGGACCAAATATATATCTTAATGAGTTTTGGTATAAGGCCACCACACATATAAAATGAATACACCTCCACTCATAAACGCACCATCATCCATCATGATCACCTCACTACTATTCATGGATGCACCACCGCTTCCAACCATGAGAGCACCGGTAACTCTTGAATATACTAATTTTTTTAGCACTTTTATACTTGAATATGTAAACTCTTAAGAAGATATTTTAATTAAATTAGTATTTTTTTTAATATATTTCAGTAAAATATTAATTATAAATCATTTTTATAGATTAAGCTAGTTTATTTTGGAATTATGTTATTTGTATTGATTTTATGCATAATATAATTAATTGATCAAATAAATTGATATAATCTAAAAATAAATAAGTTTGATCTTTTATAATGATACAATAAATTTCTCTGGTTTGAAATACGAGCAAGTCTTCCATATCTTTAATGTAGAATTTTTTTTAAATAATTAAAAAAAATAAAATCTAAAATTAATATTTTGTGAGATTTATATTTGGTTGTGACCTTATTATTATAAGAATAATCCTTGAAATGCTCCGTGATATGGTGTATTATATATCGATTTATCGATTCTTTTTATTTCCGTTATTATAGTTCGTTCGTGGCAAAATTTCGCACGTGCCTTTGGTTGTAGATGGTGTCACCGACCTTTCTTTCTTTCTCCACGGCAAAAGCATCGTGAATCTTCGTCGTCGTGGTCGTCGACAATTTGTAGTTCCTTTTCGAATTTGATTTATCAATTTTATATTCACGTTTGGTTCCGTGCTCGATTGTTCACCGTTTTAGGTTCGTCGTAACGCCATCAATCTATTAGGGTTTCCTTGTTCCTTAACTTGTATTTGTTGATTTGATTCAGTATCTAGGGTTTCTTATAGTAGTTCCGCTTGATTGAATTTGTATAATCTATATCAATTCTTTCAATTATCCATCACAAGCAAAGGGAATCCGTTTAGCGTGAATTTGCATACGCTTATTTTGGTGATAGATAGAGTTAAACAATATTTATAGACTCCCTTGCCTGCATTCAATATCTTTTACCTCTTCTTTTAAGATTTTTTGTATTCTGATAATAGGTTTCTTCCTAGTACTTTTTGTTAGGTTGACTTTAAGATGGATTTGACATTGAATTTGTTTATGACTTTAGATTGATTTTGATTTTGACATTGAATTGGAACTAGTCATCAGGGTGTTTGCTTTATACCTGATTACAGGGTCTGGTACGGGTCAAGTACTAGCTGATGGTGGAGCATTTTTGAGTTATGTGAAGAATAAAGATGAAGTTACAGGCACATATTCCAGGACAGATATCAGGACAAGTACCCAATCAAGCAGGGTCTCAGTTGCCTGGACTCACCCAATTGAATGGAAATGCTTTCCCTTCACAGATGCCATCTTTAGGTGGTGTATCACGATCCACAATTAATATGGACCCTGAATTTCTTAGAGCACGTGCATTTATTCAAGAGAAGATGTAAGTTATTTGTTTGATTAACCACAATCCTTCAATAGCTGTACTGGTATAATACTTGGAGATCAATATTTTCTTTAAACTAACTGTTGACATGCAAGTGTAATCTTAATCTTGGAAGCCAACATATCTTATAGATTGGTTGAAAATGAAATAAATAGTTTGATTTATATGGAAAAAAGGGAAAGGAAAATAATTTTTTGGCACATGGTCATTTAACTATGTTATTATATATGTTTCCTCTCCCAATGCCTTGTGGATCACTTTTACTGCTTACCTGAATATTAGAAATAACCATTTAATCAGTTTAAATTTTTTATTCAGATTGTGATTATATGCAGTATTTACATTGGTATTTGCGACTTGCTTGACAACAATGAGCCACATTTCTTTGTCTTCCACTGTATAGTTATTGCTTAACTTTGAACTAGCGAGGCCATTTTATCTATGTTATTGATAAGGGATCACTGCAGTGTATATACCAATAAGTCAATTAGATCACTGCCTGTTTCTGAGTGCTCCGCCTGCTCTGGTTTTTTGACTGAGATTCAATATAATATGTGCATAAGATATATTTGTTCATTCTTGTTGATTTTACTTAACAGCAATAATAATAGATATTTTACATTTTACTTTCCAGCTGTGATATGTTATTGCAACGGCATCAGCAGCCAATTACTGAAATGCAGAGAAGGAGGATTAAGGATCTTTCAAAACGCCTCGAGGAGGGCATGTTAAAAGCTGCTCTCTCTAAGGTTTTTTTTCTTCTTCTGGATCTCATGTGAATTTTCTTTTCACTATTGGGAAGGATTTAAATATTCCTTGATTTTAATTTTTAAATACTAGATAAACTAGATTTATAATTCTGGAAGTAATAACAAGGGGCCTTCTAGCTTTTTCCTCTTCCTCGTTAATTTCAAAGACTATTGTTGTGTTGACAATGTTTTGGACTCGTCTTTTAGGAGGACTACATGAACTTGGATACACTAGAGAGTCGCTTATCTAATTTCCTCCGACGAGCATCTATGAATAATCACAACCAACAGTATCCTCAGCTTGTTAGCTCTTCTCCCATTGGTACAATGATACCAACCCCTGGTATGTCGCATGCGCCAAATTCAAACATGGTGGTTTCATCTTCTATAGACGCCTCAATGATTTCTTCCAGTGGGTGTAATAGCATAGTATCAACATCTTTCAATAGTGTAAATATGTTACCAGCTGGTGGCATGCTTGGCAGTTCCTTAAATAGATCTGATGGTAATAAAATGCTATAGTGCTTTATCAACATTTTCACTTTTATTTTCTTTTCCTTTATCTTGTAGCCTATTTATTGTAGGTTTGTCAAATGGATATCAACAGTCTTCTACCAGCTTTTCTGTTGGCTCGGGGGGGAACGTGTCATCAATGGGTGTGCCGAGAATTTCAAGCCAGATGATTCCTACGCCGGGATTTACAGTCAACAGCAATCACTCACATATGAATATAGATTCATCTACTAATGGAAGTGTCTTTTCTAGTGCAGAGTCTACTATGGTAACACAGTCACAGCTGCAGCAGCAGAAACAGAATGTTGGTGACCAAAGTCATCTATTGCAGAACCTTGGCAGCCAAATGAGTGGTGGAATGAGATCTGGTTTGCTACAAAAACCATTTACAAACTCAAATGGTGCTATAAATAATGGGCTAGGCTTGATTGGTAACAATATTCAACATGCAAATGAAGCAGGAACTTCTGATGGCTATGCCTCAACTTATGTCAATTCCCCTAAACACACACATCACTTTGACCAAAATCAGAAAACAGTAGTGCAGGGTAATCTTTCTTTTTCTCTCTATTTTATGAAGGAGTGATCCTAGGTCCTATAACTCCAATCCAGTACCCGTGTTTAGTTGTATAACCTTTTTAGTTAATATTGTTTGATGGATAGATTTATGTCTTTGTCTGTGTGCATGTGCTGTATATTTTGTCATTTGAAATTTACGTCTCTCATAATGGGTAACGCTTTTATTATCAGGTGATGGATATGGATTGAATAATGTTGACACTTTTGCTTCTGGAAACTTTTATGCATCTGCAACATCTTCTGGGTCTATGATGAACACTCAGAACACAAATTCAGTAAAATTGACGTCAATACCCAAAACTAACTCATTGATCAGTGGTCACTCAAATTTGCATGGTATGCAGCAGGCTGCTCATATAAAGTCTCAAGCAATCAATCACTTGGAAAAATTGAATTTTCAGTCTTCATCGACTTCAAGAGATGCCCTTCTGCATTCTCAACAGCAGTATCAGCAAAAGCCCCAGCAATTTCAACAGCCAGAGCCGTATTCACAATCACAACAACAATTTCAAGTGAAGCTACATAGTCAACAGCCTCAGCATTTGGTCAACAATGATGCTTTCAATCAGTCTCAGCTGTCTTCCAATCTAGAAAACCAAGTGAAGTCAGAGCCTGGAATTGAACACCATAAAGAAGTGCTCAATTCTCATGTCCCTGAACAGTTCCATATGTCTGAGATGCAGAATCAGTTCCAGCAAAACTCATCTGAAGATTGCACTAGGAGTGCTCAATACCTTTCCTTTCCATCTGGTCAGCATGAGTTAACCTCATCAGCACCACAAAATTCGCAACAAATGTTGCATCCACACCAATTGGTTGCAGAGTCTCAAAATAAGTTCAGCTGTCTTACAGTTGGGGCACAATCCAATTCCAAATCAATAGTTCTAAACCAATGGCCTGACTCACAAGATGGCAACCACATGCCTAACAATATTTCACATGACCAGCATCTCCATGTGGATTTTCATCAAAGAATATCTGGGAAGGATGAAGCTCATTGCAATAATTTATCATCAGATGTATCTATGGGCCAAGCTGCCACTCCTAGAGGTGCAGCTGAGCCACTAGACCCGGGAAGTGCTATCAAAAAGGCACACAGGAATCAACAAAGGTGGCTTTTATTTCTACTTCATGCTCGACGATGTTCTGCTCCTGAAGGACGATGCCAAGAACGCTTTTGTTCTATTGCACAGAAGTTATGTAAGCACATAGATGGATGCACCCTGCGACATTGTCCATACCCTCGTTGTCATCATACCAGGGTATTGCTTCATCATTTCATACACTGCAAGGATCCATGTTGCCCTGTTTGTGTTTTTGTAAGAAATTACCGGCGCACATTTCAACTCAAACCTCAGATTCAGCCAGAATCTGAATCAAGTTTGCCAAGTATGGTAAATGGATCCTGTAAATCTTACAACATAACAGCCATGTCATCTAGATTGATATCGAAACCTCCATTAGTTGTGGAAACTTCAGAAGACATGCACCCATCTCTAAAGCGCATAAAGATTGAGCATTGCACCCAGTCTGTTAATCTTGAAAATGACAATTCTGCTTCATCTGTTTCTGCAAATTGTGAATCTCTTGTTTCCAGGGATGCTCAGTCCCAAACCTATCCCAATGCCGAGAAGTCTATCTCAATTAAATCAGAGCTTACAGAAGTAAAAGCAGAAGCATCGGCTCATGCAAAGCTTAGTGAGATGAAGATGGATTCCAATAATACAGATGGTAAAATTCTTGATGGTGAGTCTGTTAAGTATGATGATCCTAGTAATTTAGCCAGGCCAGATAATATAAAAACTGAGAAAGAAATTGGACCAGATAAACAAGAAAATGTGATGCAGCAATGTGAAAATGCAGCTGGAACAAAATCTGGTAAGCCAAAAATAAAGGGGGTCTCTTTAACCGAATTATTTACTCCAGAGCAAGTCAGGGAACATATCACTGGTCTCAGGCAATGGGTTGGCCAAGTAAGTCTTTGTATATTCTCGTGTTTTTTTTTTCATTAAAAAAACATTAATTAAATTTCGATAGTTTAATAATATTAACCATTTCAATTGTACTTTAAAATGTACTGAAACTTCTTCCTGATAATAGTTTGTGTATTGGTGTTGTCAAACCTGTATTACCCTTTGTTCTTGAAATATAATGTGGACTTTATAAAGCATGTATTACAAACATGAAATTCATTAGTGACGTCTGGTTTGATTACACATCCGTTAGTTTAAGATATTATTAGTAAATGAGGATGTCACAACAAGTGTAGTGACAGATTTTCCTTTATTGAAGGCACTTCACTCTAGCCTAAAGCACCCATAGAACAATATACAGATCACACTGCCACTAGAATATGCCCTCCTTTCTACAGCCAAAAAAAAAAAAAAAAAAGCCCGTGAATCTAGTTTTGAGAAAAATAATTAAATCTTTGGGGTGTTCCCAAAATTCACCAGACAAGTCCACCCAAATATATCAGCTGGATACTATGATTGTATGAAAATTAGGAGTAACTTGGGTTCCTAATTGCTTGTATGGCTTCAACACACACTTTGATATATCCTGGACTGTCTGTCTCTTTAATAGCCTGCTTTATGCTCAACAGAACTTGGTGTTAGTTACATATAAGATGTCTATCATGCATTTCATCATTTGAATTCTGTGTCATCCTTTTGGCTATGTTTTCATTGTTGGAAAGAGGTGAAATGAAATCAGACCTAATGGAATGAACTCCACTGTATTTAACATGCTAGGTTATGTTACTTACTGTAAAGTTGAGGTTTATTAACATATTATGGTTTGTATGATCAAATTCTACTATTTTTAATTGCTCATTTGATATATCTGATGCATAATTTTTTTCTAATTGTCTTTGGTATTAACCTGTTACCATTATGCATCATTTTCTTGTGACAGAGCAAATCAAAGGCAGAGAAGAATCAAGCAATGGAGCACTCTATGAGTGAGAATTCCTGTCAGTTATGTGCTGTAGAGAAGCTTACATTTGAACCACCTCCTATTTATTGTACAACATGTGGGGTTCGCATCAAGCGAAACAATATGTACTATACCATGGGTACTGGTGATACTCGACATTATTTTTGTATCCCATGCTATAATGATGCTCGTACAGAACACATTGTTGTTGATGGGACTCCCATTGCTAAGTCAAGATTGGAAAAGAAGAAGAATGATGAGGAAACCGAGGAATGGGTGCGTGCCACATGTGCCATTTTTATTGCTTGATTAGCTTTTTATTTTTTTTATTAACCATCTATGTTTTGTTTGCAGTGGGTTCAGTGTGATAAATGTGAAGCTTGGCAACACCAAATATGTGCCTTGTTTAATGGAAGAAGAAATGATGGTGGACAAGCTGAATACACTTGCCCTAATTGCTACATTGAAGAGGTAGAGCAAGGAGAGCGCAAACCATTACCCCAAAGTGCTGTTCTTGGAGCGAAGGATTTACCGAGAACTATTCTTAGTGACCATATAGAACAACGGTTGTTTAAGCGGCTAAAGCACGAAAGACAAGAGAGAGCAAGGTTTCATGGGAAAAGCTATGACGAGGTGATTAATGTATTGGTTGTCAGAAATGCATACAGTTTTATTTTTTACTTCATCGCTAGTTTTCTTTTTAATTTTTTTACCTTTGTGTATTTTATAATAGTTAGGTTGTTAGGTATCTAGTATCCCTGTAAGTTGGATGGTTAGTTAGTCTAGGGAGTTAGTTGAAGTGAGAGATGGTTGGTTATAAATAATCGAAGGGGAAGTTGAGGGAGATTTGTCTTGAGTTTGGAAAGCAAATCTGGAGGAAGGGTTCTAGGTCTCTCAAATACCTGGGTGTACTAGATTTTCTATAAAGCGCTCCTACACTCTTGGGTTTAGACATGTCACATGTTATACACATGTCGGACACTGATGCTCGCATGACATATGTCAGAAACCTCAAACAGTTGTCCCAATCCCTCCCACACTTTGACACACCTCCGACACTCCTTAAACCCGATTACATTATGAAAAAAAACCTACATTTAAAAAACAAACAAAAAATAAAGCTTTTAAAAGTACCTATAAGAACGGCCTAGGCCAATGTCTTGTCCTCAAGTGTGGGTGGGTGTATTGAGATACATGTTATTCCATCCACTTTTATCCATGTGGATAGACTTATTCACACCCAGGACTAGACATCACCAACATGGCGAAATGGCAGTGGAATAACAGAGATGTGGCCCATTAACTTATCTAGAATAGCCTAATACCTTCTTAAATTTTGGGATTGAGCCAAACTCATGCCCACAAAATTAGTTGGTAAGGTGAGGACTATCCAAGCTCTAAAGAATTACCTAGGCCAATGTCCAGTGTTGGATGGGGTTATTGAGGGTTTCACATCGACTACATATATGGCCTATGTAATGCTTATAAGGCTTGGGTAGTCCTCTCATTGCAAACCGGTTTTGCGATGAAGAATTTGACGCAAAAGCTTAAGATGGTATCGAGTTTGTCCTAGATATGCTATTTGGGCCAAGATCTCTATTATTCAACCCTTAATTGGCCATGTTCTGGATGTCCACACTCCACAGTCCAGTCTTGGGCGTAAAGGGTGTATGTTGAGATCATTTATTAGTCTACGCTTTAGATGTCCAATCTTTATTGTGAATGAGTGGGTTAAGAGTCGTAGAGCAACTAGAGATATGTTAAGGCTTGGGCATTCCACATCTTACAAGCATGTTTTGTAGGGGGTAGAGCTGTAAAAAAAAACTAGATGTCCACTGTCCAGTCTTGGCTGTGAGGGGTGTGTATTGAGATCCTTGATTAGTCTACGCTTTAGATGCCCAATCTTTATTTTGAACTAGTGTGTTAAGAGTCCCCGAACGACTAGAGATATGTTAAGCCTGGGCATTCCAATCTTACAAGCGTGTTTTGTAGGGGGTAGAGTTGTCAAAAAAAACCCCAACCTTTAAGCCCCTTAAATTATGGCCCCCTCTTGAGAGAGCTTATTTTTGTCTGCAGTCCCCATTCTGTCATTTTTTTTGTGGGTCTAGGTTAGGGGGCTTCGTGGCCCCTTTTTTTTAATGTTCTTTTTGTATAAAAAATAAAGTTTGGGGAAAAATTGTTTATTTATTAAAAAACACAGAAGTTTCAAGATTTTTTTTTTTTTTATAAAAATATTTGGGAAAAAAATTCTCAATTTTTTTTTCCAAAAAATCCCAAGGGGCCAATTTTAGATTTGGGGGCCTGCTACCTTGGGGGCTTATGTGAATGAGGCTCTCTTTAGCTTTGGAGATTTTCAGGCCCCTTAACATGTGGGCTAGGGCCTAGATTTGAAAGTCTCGTGAAATTGACAGCTCTATTAGGGGATGAGACTTTAGGTCCAAGATGAAATCTAGGAACACTCTTCCCTAGTGCATCAAAGTTCCTATGGATTGCTAATTTTGTTTTCACTTGGATGTTACTAGGTGCCTGGAGCTGATTCTCTTGTCGTAAGAGTTGTGTCATCTGTTGACAAGAAGTTAGAAGTGAAACAGCGTTTTTTGGAGATTTTTCAGGAAGAAAATTACCCAACAGAATTCCCATATAAATCAAAGGTAACCAAAAAGTTGTTATAAATTACATGGTTGTAGTTAAATCCTTGTCTATAATGATGAATATTGATGCTCTTACCTTTTAATTCCAGGTAGTTTTGCTATTTCAAAAGATTGAAGGTGTGGAAGTATGCCTATTTGGCATGTATGTTCAAGAATTTGGAGCTGAATGTCAATTTCCCAATCAGCGCCGAGTGTATCTTTCATATTTGGATTCTGTGAAGTATTTCAGGCCTGAGATTAAATCAGTAACTGGAGAGGCTCTTCGAACGTTTGTTTACCATGAAATTCTGGTAATGTTTGGCATAATGTCTTGCTTTTACCTTTTCTTGGAGATTTTTTAGTTCTGGTTTATTATCTTACTTAAACTATATTCTAAACTGAATAATTTTTCATTACATTTTATTTCTTTATAGATTGGATATCTTGAATATTGTAAGAAACGTGGTTTTACCAGCTGCTATATATGGGCTTGTCCTCCATTAAAGGGTGAAGATTATATTTTATATTGTCATCCAGAAATTCAGAAAACGCCAAAATCTGATAAGCTTCGTGAATGGTGAGCATAAGAGATTTGATATAAGCGAGACTAGATGGAAAACTTGTCTTGTAATTATAGTTGTATAATGTAGTATGTTTATTCATCTCTAACTTCAATATCTGTGAACATGTTTCATCAGGTATCTAGCCATGTTAAGAAAAGCTGCTAAGGAGAATGTTGTGGTCGATATCACCAACTTATATGATCATTTCTTCACATCTACTGGTGAATGTAGGGCTAAGGTTACGGCAGCAAGACTCCCATATTTTGATGGTGACTACTGGCCTGGGGCTGCAGAAGATTTGATCTATCAGCTACGCCAAGAGGAAGACGGAAGAAAACAAAATAAAAAAGGAACAACCAAAAAGACTATCACAAAAAGGGCTTTAAAAGCTTCTGGTCAGTCAGATCTTTCAGGAAATGCCTCGAAAGATCTGCTCCTCATGCACAAAGTAATTCACCATTTTAAATATGCAACAATTTGAATATTGTTAAGCAACTTGGAAGTTATATTGTGTGACTGTTTCCTAATATTATTATCTACTCCTTACTTGACTGGTTTTAATATTTTTTTGTAAGGTTCTTTTTGTGATAATTTTATTTATGTGAAGTTCTTGATCTTTCTTTCTCCAGCTTGGCGAAACCATTTCTCCGATGAAGGAAGATTTTATTATGGTTCATTTGCAGCATGCATGTACCCACTGCTGTATTCTAATGGTGTGTGGTAACCGTTGGGTTTGTAATCAGTGCAAGAACTTTCAGATTTGTGATAAGTAAGGCTCTTCAATCTTATCTCCATGTTTTGGCATATGACATGTCAACTACAATTTGTTAAATTAAATGGATATACCTCTAGAAATATTATGGCATTTCCAATTAATTAGAGAAAAGTACTTATTTGATGTCTATGAAGCACAGATAAGTGTATTCAAACTGAGTTTCCTATGTTTTTAGTTCAGTGTCGTGTCTTCGTACCCATTTGTCATATCCATGATTTCTAGACTGACTTTTTACTAGTAACCTGAAAATCCATCAAGCAGTTTCTGGAATAGATTTCTGCAAGTACCTTTGAAGCACCCGGTAGTGATATTATTAGTATTAAATCATTGCCTTGATAGAATGGTGTGGTGGAAACTGTCCAAAATGCCATAAGATGTGCATTATGACTGAGCTATGATTCAGGTGTTGGATGATGGTTAACCTGTATTTGGGAGGCTTGTGATTAATAAATTTTTCTGGAAAAATTTGATGAGCCCTATCCTAATCAATGCTTGTGTTTGTTCTTGTGAAACTGATTGTAGCCCTTCATCTAACTCCCTTCTCTGTTATTCTAGTGACTCCTTGTCCAGTGTCTTTCTCAAGTACCAGTTTCACATATGACATGTCACTCTTTTCATGTCTCACTCCTCACTGCCTCTCTGTTTAGATGTTCAGATTTTTGTGAGGAAAGATGACGACTTAAATTATGTTTTGGTTTTGTATTTGCTTGTATTTTTCCACATTTTTATTGCATGTACGTTAGAGTTTGTGATGTTTTCAGTAAGTTAGCATTCTAGGAAATGTTTGAATTATGTTCTTCATTTTTTATGTAAGTTGCTATTTTATTATTTATGTTATGCCAGGTCTTATAATTTATTATGTTAGTTTCTTAACATAGTTACCATATGCCACAACACTATCCACCATAATGATATGTAAGTTTTATGGCTTTACACCGTCCGTCCTTCATACCATACTTATGCTATACAATAAATTTGACTGCAGTTTTGGATTTGGTCAATGTTGAAACTCAAACTGCTGTGGATATTTTCCACAATAACATTTCTCTGTTATTCCAACATCATATTAGTCTTATTAGTATTAATTGTTTTTATCCCTTGTATGATCTTTCAGTTTTTCTTTTATTTATTGCCAACTGAACAACTTTCAAACTCAACAAATCCATTTCAGCAGTCACATGTTTTGTCTTAACTTGTTATAGGTGTTATGAAGCAGAGCTCAAGCGTGAAGAGAGAGAAAGACATCCTGTTAATCAGAGGGAAAAACATACTCTTTATCAAGTAAGTAGGTCTAATTTTGACGTATAAAGTGTGTGGTTCTGAACTAGTTCATTTCTTCTGTATTTCGGTGTTAGATTCTATTAGAGCACTTAACTGTTAATCATCTTAATATCTTCAAAATTTCTGGTTCCTACTCTGAGAATATAAGATCTTAGGCAAATTATTGAGTCCTTGAACTACTCCCTCCGTCTCACAATAAGTGATCCAATTGACTATTTCACTCAGATTAAAAAAATTGTATAAATGAAAGAAAGAGAATACTACTTTGACTAAAATATTCTTATCAAGTATTGGTGTCTTTACTGTTATCATTAATGCAAAGTGGAAACTATTGAATTTTAAATGATGTATGTAGTATTAATTAAAGGGTACAAACTAGGTAGTCCATCACGGTGGTTCCCGGCGCGATTGTGTTGGAGCGTGGCAGCGAACGGGGTCGGGTGTTCCCAAAACCTAGAAAACATGAATTTTTTTCTGGAAAAACCAATTTTTCCCTTGAACTTCAAAACGTTTTGGAGGTATTTTTGGTATTCCATCCTTCAGATTTCACTACTACCCTAATTTCACTTTCCCCCCTTCTTCCTCGTTCTTTCTCTTCTTTGTTCCTCCTTACTGCCATTTTCGTTCTTCAAACACCACCATGCCGCCTCCAGCTTCGAACACTACCGTGCCACCTCCAGCTTCGAACACCACCAGCCTTTATCCGTCCGCTGTTTTTTCTTCCTTCTTCCTTCTTCCTTCTTCCTTCTTCCTTCTTCCTTCTTCCTTCTTCCTTCTTTCTTTCTCTTTTTATTTTTAGTTTTTCTTTTCTTTTGTTACTTCCTTCCTTCTTTTTTTCCCCTTAGTTTTTCTTTTCTTTTTCTTTTGTTACTTACTTCCTTCTTTCTCTTTTTTTTTTCTTTAGTTACTTACTTCCTTTCTTCTTTCTCTGTTTTTGTCTACTTCCCTTCTTTCTCTGCTTGTTCTAACACCATACCCCACAAAGTACTTAAATTTATGTTTTATTACAACACCATCTGTATATTTTGCTATTTTATTACTCTATATTGAAGAAGATGATATTTGGCATCTAATTGTGTGTTTAGATTAAGACTTGGTTTTTTTATTACTTTTGAGAGATTGTTTAATTATGCATATTTATATAGTATTATTCATGTAATTTATCCAAAAAATAGAAGTAATCCCAGTATCCCGGTTTCCGGAGTTGGCTGCGACGCGCCGCTATCTGGGATTAACTACCTAGGGTACAAATGGAAAAATATAATTGATGTTCACATTTTAAATTGAAAAGGGTCAGTCATTTTGGTACAATTTTTTTTTTTTTTTTTTACAAATGGGGATGGATGGAGCAGTATATTGCATGTTTGGTTTTGATTATAATACACTAAATTAACTTTTAGTGAAATGCTTGCTTGAGCGAATTGATTTTAGGCTTTTTTAAAAGCTAATCACACAATTTGAACCCACAATCTTGTTACCAAAAAAATCAATTGTGATTGCTACTTATCTTGCAGGTTGAAATTACCGATGTACCATCTGATACAAAGGATAGAGATGATATTCTTGAAAGTGAATTCTTTGACACTAGACAAGCATTTCTGAGTCTCTGCCAGGGAAATCATTACCAGTATGATACACTAAGGCGGGCCAAGCATTCCTCAATGATGGTCCTATATCATCTTCATAATCCAACTGCTCCTGCATTTGTGACAACTTGTAATATATGCTATCTTGACATAGAAACTGGTCAAGGTTGGCGTTGTGAAGTTTGCCCAGAGTACGATGTATGCAATTCTTGTTATCAAAAGGGAGGCATTGATCATCCTCATAAGTTGACAAATCATCCGTCAATGGTGGATCGTGATGCTCAGAACAAAGAAGCAAGGCAGCATCGAGTATTGCAGGTACTGTACAGAATATTACTCTATGCTCCTGTGGATTGTGTTATAGCAATGAATGTGCTTATATCTCCCTTGTTTATATTATATATCTAACACCACAGTCATATATTTTTGCCATGAATATACAACAAAGGTTTAGGCTAATTGTCAATCGCCTAATTCAACCATCTTTTATCTAGGCTTGTGATAAAAAATTACCATTCAAGACTGCACAATTATTAGACAAAGATTGAAAATGTTGTGGTAGACGAGTGATTTCATTTATAGAAGGAAAGGGAATCACTGTTAAACTGAGGAGATGCACAAAGAGGTAGAGAGAGATAGGCTCAGAAAGGGAGGGAAAAGTCCCATTAATGAAGGGTTGCAGGTTTATCATAGGAGGAAGGGTCCAAATGTAAAAGGCATGGGTCAGATGGCAACCAAGGCATTAGAAACATTGGGGGAGGAGAGAGAATAATAATGGAATTCTCACATGTCACGATGACAGTCAAGAGAGGGATTTGGGAATCAAGTGGGGGTAGGAGGCGGAGAGAAGGGGGTATTTGACTGGGAAGTAAGAGGCAAGGAATAATTGGTAAGTCTTGGACGGAAAAGTCTGGTTGAGGAATACATGGTTCCTTCTCCAGCAGAAGGTTACTTCCACTCCTATTTAGCTGCGTTTCCATTTTGTAAGGAGTTATTTTCCATCCATCCCCTCTTTGCTCACATCCCTTCATAGAGTACCTAACTATACTTCATTACTGCAATCAATACACATACAGATGTCTTTCAGAAAATTGTTTTCGGATATATTTGTTGTGTTGTGCGAGTTTGAGTTCCCAACATTGCACAAGATAGAATTAGGGATTAAATCATCAGAGAAAAATTAGGGGTGGTTCCTTTGTAGAAAAGGTTGTAGAGTTCTCCACCCTAGCTGGTTTGAGCTTGTGCGGAAAAGATTCAGTAGATAAGATGGAGGATAATCAAATAGTTAGAGGTTTGGGAAAACCATTAAGAGAGATATGGGGTCAAAATTAAATGGTTTATCATTCGTTATCATTCAAAACTGATCCACGAGCTGACCCCACCTTATAGTATTTGGTTTCTGTTTGCAACTTCATAGGTGATGAAATTTGAGTGTGAATAGCAGTTTCCTGTTTATTTAAGGGAATTTGGAAGAGCTTATTTGTAACATAATCACTTGTATAAGTGTTTGGAAGAGTTCCAAAAATTGCTTTATGATTTGCCAAAAAGTTTTCAGCTTATTTTCAGAAGCTCCTGAGTGGGTTAAAAAACATGTTATACAGAGCTCATGCAGAATTTTCTTTTATTCCTTCTTGGATTGTGGAAATAGCTTATGCATAGACTCTATTATGAATTTTCTTTTAAGTGATCATTGAATAAGTGTTTAACTAAGTTGGTTACCCAAACATCCCCTTTATTCAAACAAGTGGAACATGTTAAAACTAATTAATTTGAAATTAGAGTTTAAGCATTGGAATTAAACATGAATTTCATGATGATGTTTATCAATGACTCTCAAAATGGATTATCAATGACATGATAATTCTAATTTGTTGACCATTTTAAATTAAAAGAATCGAGCCAAAAATTATTTGTGTATGTTATGTTATTATATGGTGTATATCTTGGTTTGTGTTTGGTCACAATTGTATGTCCATTATCTATTATTTAATTCATATATGGGAGGGATAAAATGCTTGAAAATATTATATGTAAATTGTAAATATATAGAAATTTTTTAACCGGGGACTTGTACTTGAAAACTGTTTAAAACTCCAACAACGTCACTCATTGTCTCATGGAATGGAAGTAGAAGTTCATGGTTCTCTTCATTCTCGAGGTTGAGAAATTGACTTGATTGATGCTCATGGAAAATGAATGTGTCCCTCAAAACTGAATTCATTGAACCATCGCCAGTTAAGTCATTGTCTCAATCGTAAGGATGAGAAGGACTGAATTTTCTACTTCCGAGTAGTGTCCCCGAACATAATCAAAATTATGGGTGATTTTTAACCACTGGTTCATGGTAGACTATATGTTGTGTTGGTACACGAGAGCATTTGTTATATTATGCATATTTGTGAACATAAATTGCAGTCTCTTTTTTGAAGCAGTTTGATGTTTTCTTTCATCAAATCATGTTTCAAAAAAATTGTTGGCTATTGCGTATTTGTCCTGTGTCCATATTATGTTTTTGAATTTTTGTGGGGCTATTGTTTGCTTAGCACCATACATGCTGTGAAATTTCTGTATAGATTCTGATGTAAATGGATTGTGTAATTACAGCTAAGGAAAATGCTCGATCTTCTAGTGCATGCATCCCAATGTCGCTCTGCACACTGCCAATATCCTAATTGTCGTAAAGTGAAGGGCCTTTTCCGCCATGGTATGCACTGCAAAACACGTGCTTCTGGAGGTTGTGTTCTTTGCAAGAAAATGTGGTATTTGCTTCAACTTCATGCTCGTGCATGCAAAGAATCCGAATGCCATGTACCACGATGCAGGTTTGTGGACCATTTTACATAAGTTACTCTTTTGGTTAGTTATTGAGTTTGCATGTGTTAACTTGTGCTTTGGAATTAAATCAGAGATTTAAAAGAACATTTAAGGAGGCTGCAGCAGCAGTCTGATTCACGGCGTAGAGCTGCTGTAATGGAAATGATGAGGCAGAGAGCAGCAGAAGTTGCTAACAATGCTGGATGAGCAAAAGTTGTACATGTAAATATGGGGCGCTTCAAAGAAATGTTCTACACAGCTAGACAATAGTTTCACCTATGCTCCAGACAGCAGTGGTTGTTTTTGTGAAAGGAATACATAGGGTATACGAAGCCTACTAGCCTTGCCTTGCAGGTTCGCTTGTCTATGTCCAGATGATTGATGAAGTCCAACCATTTAGTGCAGCTGCCCTCTTCTGCAAGGGACTAACCAGGTCCAGCGGGGGTATTAGGTGGCGTTTCCTTTGGTGTTGGTCGATCCAGTGATTCTTTGATTTTGTCAAGTTATTTGTATTAATGTCGAAATGCCATCCTTGGGTGGCAGGTGTACTATAGTCCTAATTAGTCTTAAATTTCTTACAAATATTTGTGGGTGGGTGGGAGGTTGGTTTCAAGTCGTTTTAGCTTTACCCTTTTCAAGATTCACTGCATTTTGTAGAATCTTTTTATTTAATTTACAGATGAAAGTAAATAATTAGAATCATCCCGTCTCTTTCAGGTACCTTTCTTTAATCTATCATTCAATATTCCTCTTATGATTTATCGTTCAGGGTAGTGCATGAAATAATATCGGATGTGAAAGGGGTGTTAGCACCTTTCACTAGAGTTTTTGGGGGCTACCAGAAATAGGATTTATTCCTAAATTTAGTAAATCAAAAGTTTATAGTTATAGTATGAAAAGTGTGACATTTGTCTTAATAAGTGTTTAAGCTAAGCTAATATTTCTGTTAGCAGAAAAGATGCTATTATTTTTTTAAATCTTCCTTATTATTGGGAGATGTAATTTTTATTTATTTATTTATTGAAAAGGATATTTATTCATTCAAATTGATATTATATCAATCGAGAATAATATAATTTTAAAAACGTTAAGAATAACAAAGATGAATTTGTAAAATTTATAATATCTAAGTTAATAACACTAAATGGTCAAATATTTCAAATGTAATAAAGTCTATATATATATATATATATATATTTATATTTATATATGTGTGTCTGAGATAAAATTGAAGTATCTGAAATATTTATATCTCTAAAGTTGTAACGTTGACGACATCAAAATCACTTATTAAATGTGTTGGATCGAAACTGATTGGTCAATTTGAGTATATATTATGAGAAGTAATTGAATTCAACAAGTAAGGTTAAAAATGAATAAATTTTGATCTTGGTTACTAATTAGAGATGTTGGTGTTTGAATGATTGATTTTGAGAATTGTAATAAAATTTAGATATGAAAAGTTGCAGATGAAGAATAATTAAGAAGAAGAAAAAAATTATTATTAAACTGGAGAAGAGAAAAAAAAAACTGTTTTTTAATTTATGTATTAATTTATATTTTAGTTTCATTTTTTCCACCTTAAATGATATGTAAGCAAAAGTTAATGATTCTTTTGCCAAAAGTTAAAGAAAATGACCAATTTAACTAATAGAAATAAACTTCAAGGACCAAAACATAACGAAAAATAATTAAGAAATTAAAATAAAACCATAAAATAAGTTAAGAAACTAAAATAATAATTTTATTCTTCTTTTTATGGCGATATTTCAGAACATCATATTTTACGGTTTGGTGACTCTCTTAATTCTTGTAACTCATGTCAACAATGTAGTTTAGTTTTGGATTTTAATAGTCATTCTTTGCAATTGTATTTATTGAATCGATTGCCTATTGAAGTAAGTCTTGAAGACTTTATGTATAATGGATGAATATTTAATAATTCTACTTTGTCTTGAATTTTATATTTTCTATACTCATGAGTATTTTTATAGAGAAGAATAGAATCTTTGTAATCTATATTTCTAATGTTTTTCTGGCAAATTTCCATTTGTCATTCATTGGAAGATACTTGATATCTCTTCCGTCCTTACAAGGTGCACATTTATGAAGCAATCACCTCAACAAATGAGACAAAATGATAACCTTTTCCTAAGTAATATGAAGAAATATTTAAAATGCCTCTGAGCTCAGCCATGAGATCCCACACACGATTCATGCTCATCACTAACAACTCCACCACATGAAGCTCTTTGGTTATTAGCAATCAAAGCTCTGTCACTATCACATTTAATCCAACCCCTATTTGGCAGCTCCTTCATGTGAGGATTAGTTGTTGAACTTATGGCCGAGCAAGGACTACATTTGCCTACTCATATGATAATCTTACTTCATTGCAAGGATTATTAGTTGATAATTAGGTAATTTACATGTATTTTCACACTTATTATTAGAATTTAATAGCTTATCAGCCATGCGAAACTTTGTGTTTGTGTTTGTTAGATTAATTTCACGTGTTTGCCTTGAGTGTGCAGGATTAACGCTTTTAGTTTAACTGAAAGTGATGCATGCTGCTATAAGAATGAGAGCTTTAGGGTGATACAAGATGATGTAGCATCTTGAGAAACAATTGTTTGAAGTTGAATAGTTCTTCTATAAGGATGGTTGAGAAACATTAGTAGACAAAACAGTAGTCCCCCTATTGTACTGTACAAATAGACTGTACAAGAAATATACCGTACAAGAAATATACCTTATTCTTTGGGTCTTACCTCTCAAATCAGCGACTTCAAATAGGTTCATTGCTCTACCAAGCAAAACCATTAGTTTATTGATCACGACCACTTAAAGTTTACGGTTATAATTAAGGTTACTCATGTAGCTGAAGAGCACGTTGATTTAGTCATGCACTTAAATGTTGCAATTTTCCTTCAATTGAGGGCAAACTTACTTTAATCGTTGATTTTCTATAAACTCTTTGGTTATATTGAAAACTACTCAACAATCCTGGTTGGAACAAGCTGTATGTTTTTGCACAACAACATCAAAAGTAAGAAATCAGTTGATTTTTATTCAATCAAATGCACCCGACTTCACTTCCAAAAATCAAGTGTCTCTTATGAAATTACTGCCATACCAACCTAGTGTTGTTCACAATCTCTCAAGATGTTAGTGGCAGCTTCAATATGATCTAAGCACATGAGACATCGTGCATTAGTGTCTATATATACCACATTTTAATCACTTCTCACTTGTTTTTAATTGCAATAAGAACTCATAAGATGATTTAGTAGAAAAATGTCCATTTAATAAGCAATGCTAGTAAGGACAGTCCTCACCTAATGAATGATAAATAGCGGCACAACTATGAATTTAGTCAAGGAACCTGTAAGGAAATAAGAGGAATAGCATCTAGTTACCATTCCCATCAGAAAAATAAACAACAACTGCACACAAATAAGAGAAAATAATGGTCAGGTCAACTACGTCCTTTAAAATTACTCAACAGCATTTCACAATACATATATAAATCTAAGTAAAACATTGTCTCCCTCTTCAATGCTCTTGCCTCCATTTCAAAGTGGACTCAATAATTGTCATTCTTTCTTCATAAAACATGGTCTCTCTCTTGAATAATGTGGATTTATGTAGTTGACGAATTTGCACTCCATCTCTTCTAAGCAAGTTTATGTTAGAACAAAGTTGGTTTGAAGAATAATGATACTTAACTTTAATTTTGATGATAATTAAGTCAATTTTGCTACCAACACTCCTTAATTTACTACACACACCTATCAAATGTTTAAAAAAATCAAAACTCTCAAATTACCCTTCTCTTCTTCCTTTTCATTAACCTAATCCATATTGTTCTTATTCTATCTTCATCATCTTCATTCAACACCTTATTCATCTTCTTCATTTTTTTCAACATTAACCATCATCATCATTAACTATCTTCATAAATCATCATCATTAATCATCATCAATCATCATTAACAATCTTTATGATTTTGCTAACATTTACGTGAATTCAATTTCGAGTAAGTTTAGGTAAACTGAATTCTAGTAAATGTACATAAATTCAGTTCACGTAAACGTACATGAAATTGAGTTCACAATGATTTTGTAATCTTAATTCACGTACACGTACAAGAATTAAGATTGCATACATATTGTGACGTGGAATTTTCAAACTCCATTTATACGCAATCTTAAATCACGTACGTTAATTAAGATTCCGTAAATTCTGAGATTTTTATTTTTTTTAACATACATGAATTTAGTTCACGTAGCAATACAATGTTTCACCTACAATCTCTAGATTTAGAAAAAAAATTCGAACTCAGAAACAGACCAACAAACATATATTTTTAGGTCACTTTAACCACAATGTGATGAAGAAACTAATGATATGTTATGAGTAAGTTATGTGAGTTTTAGATGATTATGAGGTAGGGTTGGTGAAATATGATGATTTTTTTATATAAGTCATGAGATGTGATGAATGTTGATGAAGGTGAATTATGAGTTAGTAAAATTGTAAAAAATATCATAAATATCAAATATTATTTTAGATATTTTAGTTTTTTTACAATTTGAAGGATGTAAGTAGTAACGTGAGAGATGTGGATAATAACGTTGTAATTAAGTGTACGAGAACAATTTACTCTTTAATGTGTGTTTCAAATGTGTAAATTCTTTAGTGAATCTTTAAATTATTTAATTTCAACTATCTATTTTATTATTGTCTTTTGTTTTTATAGAAAGCACATGTGACATAATTTAATTCATGAGTAATGAAACAACTCAAAAAAAAAAAAACAAGAAGTAACCGATTTAAGTTAGAGTATATCCGTAAGGAAAGTAAGTGGCGCGTACGTGGAAGCACTGAATTCATGATTTTGTGTGGCTGAATTTAATATTAAAATGATTGAAATTAAGGTTTGAAGATGAGATAGAATTGATTCATTGAAGTGAGTTGAAGAATGAGCGGTTCAAGCATAGTTAACAGCATTGCTTACTCTAAAATCAATACTTTTCAACGGAAACATAAGCATAAGCATAAATTACTTACTAGAGCTTCTGCTCCTAATAACGATGATGAAAAATCACAACAATCTGTGTCACTTAGTCTCGAAGACGTGAATCCTGTTGGACTGGGTCGAAGATCACGACAGTTATTCGATGAGGTTTGGAGAAAATTCTCCGAGTTAGGTCAAATCTCAAGGACAATCCGGACCGACGATGATAAAGAAGCATTTCTCGGCCCTATGTGTGAGTTCGCAATCCCTGGCGCTCAGAATACTACCGTCTTGGTTGTTGGTGCCACCAGTCGCATTGGCCGCATTCTTGTTCGTAAGCTCATGCTCAGGGGTTACGCCGTCAAGGTCCGTTATTCTCTTTTCAATCATTCATATTATTATTTCTCTCTGAAAATTCAAATTGATCTATTAAGTTTTTCTTTTTCTTTTTGCTTTTGCAATAATATAGGCTTTGGTAAGAAAGGCAGATGAAGAGGTGGTGGAGGTGCTTCCAAGGTCAGTAGAGATAGTGATTGGGGATGTTGGTGATCCCACCACTGTCAAGGCTGCTGTACAAGGCTGCAATAAGATTATATATTGTGCCACTGCACGCTCTGCTATTACTGCTGATCTCTTCAGGGTTGATCATCAAGGAGTTTATAACCTATCTAAAGCATTTCAGGTCTCTCTCTCTCTCTCTATATGCCTAAATTTTTAAACATAACATAACAATACCTTCCTCTATGCTTAAATATCACACATTTCAGGATCACAATAATAAATTGGCTCAGTTGCGGGCTGGTAAAAGCAGCAAAAGCAAGCTCATGATTGCTAAATTCAAATCTGCGTCTTCATTGGATGGATGGGAAGTTCGCCAAGGAACTTACTTCCAAGATGTTGTTACTACTAAATATGATGGAGGGATGGATGCCAAATTTGAGTTCACTGAGAATGGAGATGCTGTTTTCTCAGGTATATCAATCAACAACACTAACAGGTTTTGCAAGATTATTGCTGTCTAAAATTTCTATTTTTACCACTTATATTTTCATTTTTATTTTAGGGTATGTCTTCAATAGAGGTGGCTATGTAGAACTATCAAAAAAGCTTTCTCTACCTTTGGGTTGTACTCTTGACAGGTATTAGAATTAGATACTTGATAGTTTGATTTGCTGGTAACAAACTAATCTAGAATAGTTTTATATTTTGTATAAATATGAAATTCTATCATGCATCCAAGCATAATTAGTTTATATGTCATGATAGGTATGAGGGTCTGGTTCTCTCTGTTGGTGGCAATGGAAGATCTTATGTACTGATTCTAGAAGCTGGTCCTTCAGGAGACCCAAGTCAGAGTAGATTGTATTTTGCAAGAATTAGTACAAAAGTGGGATTTTGTAGGGTAAGAATAATTTCCCGTTTGGTGGCGCCTGGATTATCTGTTCTGACTGGCACACTCTTAAAATTTCATATTTTTGTTACCACTAATGACAGATCAAGTCACAGCTTTCATGTTTCCTATCTGTATTGCTATGACAGGTTAGGGTGCCTTTTTCATCATTCCGCCCTGTGAAACCAGATCATCCAGTTTTAGACCCTTTTCTTGTACATACATTAACAATACGGTTTGAGCCTAGAAAACAGGTCATACTCAATACCTTATTGTTTCCAACTCTTTTAATTAAATTTAACTTCTATTTTTGGACCTTGCATTGGTCTTGTCTCTGTCTTTGTGATATAAATAACATTTTTGTAATATCAATCCACAACAACTTTCACTCCATTCATTAACAAATATGTGGATAATGGGTGAGAGACAAATAGACCCCCGTGAGAATGCAGAAAATCTACACTCATCAGAAAAATCATGAGAACATACCATAGCCAGTGTTGTCGATGGCACATCAACATCGCTTATGTCCAAAATATAGGACACACACATATATATTTATAATATTATAATTTCATAAAATTAAATATAAGCATAATTTATAATAGATCTAAATTGAGATGACCGCATACATAATGACCACCAGGACGAAATGAAGATGAAAATTATAACATATGAAGTAGGAAATGGGAGATGTTAACCAGAAAGGGAAACCTGGATAGAATTAGAAATATGATTATGAAGACCAAAGAAGAAATATTCATAATTATCAATGTATCAAATTATGTTCATAAAATCGTATAAGTTCACTTTCTATCAGAGCGGTACCATCCTCTGTGACCATTTCATCACTATTCGGCTTTTGAGTTCTCCAAGTATGAAACTCTACTCAAATCATCTTGTCAAATGTCAACCATTTAGTGATTCTGGCAAATTTTCTCTCCTTCATCGTGTGGATCCTTCTGACATGTCTTGAAGTTCTCCTTCGCTGAGTCATCTTTCCAACATGTCATCGCCTACGTAAATGATATTTTCAACCAAAATTAATTTGGTTCTTTTTATTCCATTATTGAATCAATTCTACATGTAAAGAGAGATCATCTTAGGATCTCATCACCAAAGCTCTCAAAACCTTGGAGAACAAGTGTCCTATTATGTTTTATTTGTGTTATATTTTCTGTACTGTTATTCTGTTTACATCAATAAACAACAGAAATTGTCCCAACTCTACTTTGCATTGGACTGGTACCTCTCAAATAATTGTTTATCGAGAAATCTCTATGTTTAGACCCTTAAAATTGCTATAGGGCTTCATAGCTTACAAGACGGAAAATGTTATTTTAGGACATTCAAGGACCTTGCTTCTCTGTCTACTAACAACTTTTAATTTCCTACATAATTCCCCTGCGCCCCCTTTACTTTTTCAGTACAAGTATCCCCTTAAACTCTCTGGTAGACCGTTATATGCGTTAGTAACAGACTAACAATTGGGATTCCAATGCCTTACTAACCCCATCTATCCTTCACACCATAGACTTGCTTTACTTGGTACATTATAACAGCTCTTGCTTAGCTACCAACCAATAGTGAGGTCGTTAACTTTTTATCCAGTACGATTTTTAATGGCTGTCATCTCCATTTTTTTAAGTTCTTTAAAATCTTCTAGACTCAGACAATAATTTATGAAGTTCCCCTATTTCCTTGCTTTTGTTTACACTACATTTCCCCTTCTTTTTTCTATGTAGACTTATATTATCTTTTTTTTTTTAAATAATGTATAGTTGCAGTGTGCTGATCCTATATTCACTCTTGTTTCAGAGGACTATTGAAGTAAATGCAACAAAGAACCAGGATTTGAGAAGCTTTCAGCTCATATTGGAATATGTAAAAGCCTTGCCAGTAGGTGCTTTTATGCAGTTTTCTCTTACTCTGACATAAACTACGATAGTGTAGATTATATGCTTGTAAAATGACTAGTTCAACTTTAGACTACAATGGCAAATGTTAAGTCAGGAGGAGAATAAAATTTATGTACCAGTTTTTTCTAATTAAGATGAAACATTTATACCCAATTCTTGTCCAATTGCTGACAAATTCGACAAGGTTTTATTAAAACTGGCTCTCCCCATCCCCCAACAATCACTTATTGATGCTCTTTCTTGTAAGTATGTTTATTTGTGGAGCACAGGTCATGAAGGGAATTATCGTCATTATTTTCATATTTAAATTATTTATTCTAAGAATACTATTATCTCTTGTGCTGTTTGTTGGCAGTGTGAAAATACTTGTATGGCAAGCATTCTTTCATTGCTTGCCTGCCTGCTTGATTCCTGTAATGTGAAATAGAACAGAAAAGAAGACTGCTTAACTAGGAACCTGCAAATAAGACAAAATCTATGTTTCTGCAGTAATGGTGATGATACTTATCAATAATCATCCTAATGTAAATTTTGCTTGTGACTATGTTGCAGACTGGACAAGAAACCGATTTTGTCTTAGTTTCATGTTCTGGCCTAGGAATTGAGCCTTCCAGGCGAGAGCAAGTTCTTAAAGCCAAGAGGGTAGGTTCCTTCCTTTGTTTAGTATATTTGACATAGTCTAGAATTGATTCTTTTGTTCCCTCTGTTTTCCTTTTTGTTATGTATGGTCACCTTAATGTCCAATTCTCCAGGCTGGTGAAGATTCCTTGAGAAGATCTGGCCTTGGATACACAATAGTTCGTCCAGGTCCATTGCAGGTAAAGTTCCTTTTGTACTGTGCCACTGGAATATGTATTTAAGTATGCGTTGGGTTGATTATTAATGGTTTAAGATTGGTAAAATTTTGATCGTAGTCAATTTTCTGATTTAGGTGCACCAATTAGCACTAAATGACGTTGATTAGATTTAGCTTTATTATTTCATTTAGGTTTTAATTTTGCAATAAGGTTTGTTATTTGAGATTATTTATTGTGATTTGTTATCAGTGTTGTTAAACGGTGGCCATGGCACCGCCATTCTACCATGGCATGGTGGTTTTTGGACAACCGCCATCGGCAATTTGTGAAGAAATGTTTGCCATGGCGGCACCATAGGCCACAATGGTCTTATGGTGGAATTTTGACCTTCTGCCATGTTCCACGGCAACACTGTTATTCAAGGGACGTGAAAGTATAGAGTGAAGAGGAGAAATTAAATTGTATTTTTCTTAATCGAGAAAATACAAAATTGATACACTTCTATTGAATCTATCCTAATTATGAAATAACAACAACAATCAAATCTTATTCTACTAAGTAGGGTCGGCAACATGTATCAAACAACGCCATAATGTTCTGTCATATATTACATCTCTATCAAACTCATTAATCTTTCTTTCTTAATAGTTTCTCTTATAGCTTTTTTAGGACTTTCTCTGCCTCTAATGACTTCATTTGACTATCTTCTATCTGATCTACTCTCCTTACTATAAAAGCTACAGGTTTCCCCTTCACATGCCTCTACCAATTACAATAGAATAAAATCAGAAAATAAAAACAGCACACAATAAACTCCTAATTTACTATAATTGTAGTAGCAATTACAATTATAAAGGATAAGTAATTCTCTTAATTAGTTACGCCGACACTCTCCATCAAGTTAGTGAAAGGATATCTACCAGTCACAACCTGTAAGTAAGATCTTGAAAACACTGTTTGGAAAGTTCCACGGTCAATACATTTACCAGTTGAAACCCTCAAGGATGTAAGTTGTAGTTTAAATTTTTAAGACCGCCATATAATTTTTACTTGATGAAGTGTTGGTCAATTCTCTATGTGCTTTGTCATGATATGTTGATGGGTTATATGTAACTCTAATAGCGAACTTATTTTCACAAACTAGTCTCATAGGTTCTTCCTACTTTACTATGGGGTCATTACATCTCACATACCTAGTTAGCCATAACTGAGTTCTAGCTCTGCACTTGATGTTGAAACCAAACTTTACTTCTTACTTCTCTTTCACCAAATTTCCTCCCAAAACTTTGCAATATCTTGACGTAGGCCTCTTATCTACTATGGATTCCACATTATCAGCATCTGGATATGAAGGATCTAGAAAACACAATAAAGGGGGTTTAAATTGTGTTGACCATTTAAATTTTTTTAATTTAGTTCGTTATCAAAAGTTTAACTTTGTTTTTGGCAATGTTTATTTAGATAAGGTTGAAGATAATACATTAAGAACTCAAACAAAAAAGTAAAGAGGAAAGGGCAGGAAAAAAGCACATAAGAATTTTTATAGGCAAAATACATTGTTTAGTCCTTTTAAGTTACACGGAAATATCAAATTAATATTTTAACATTTTTTTGCATCAAGTTAGTCCTTTATGTTTGTAAAAGTTACAATGTTGAACTATTTTTAGTTTTAACCTCATTTCAATCATTTTTAGTTAGAGATATTTAAAATGGTACAATGAGTTTTGTTATCAATCACATAAAGAACAACATAATAAATCAAGAGAATTTTGTGTTTAATTTCAAAATTCCTAAAATCTATCTCACTCAAATTCTCTCTTGTTTAATTATTTTTCTAATATTTGATTGATCGTTTATATTTTTATGATTATTGCAATCAAAATCCTTAGAATTATACGAGTTTCTTGAAAAAAGTTGAGAGAATTTTGGATTTCAGTTTTGCTAGTTTGAAATTAGGATCATTGGTGCAAACATTTAAAAACATAAAAGATGAACTTGACATCAAAAGAAAGATAAATGACTAACTTGTTAAAAAAAAATAAAAAATAAAAATCACAGACTAATCTATTATTTTCTTGTAACTTAAAGGACCGCGGGTTGCATTTTGTCATTTTTTATAGTAGTTCACAATTGTTGCTTCATCTAGTTCTCCCCTTACAAAGAGTTTTTTTCCTTAGTACAATCAATGACTTAGCTCACTATAACCAATTGTTCAATAGCAAAAGAGTATTATTTACTCTGTCCCTCTAGGCTTCATGTATTATTTCTTCAAGTATCATAAGGCTCTACACCACGTATTCTTTAATCTAGCATCACCTGACTTTTCACCATGTATTCTTTAATCTAGCCTCACTAGACTTTTCAACGTGTATTCTTTAATCTAGTCTCACCAGGCTTTACAACATGTATTATTTTCTAGTCTCATCAGACTTTATTACAACTAAGTTGTTTGCTATGTATTCTTCATAGCAAAGATGACTCAATATAGCAGATTTCTACCTATGCTTAAATATCAATGCAAGTATAACTCTTATTAAGAGGATATAAACACTTGGATGATTTACAACAAGATTTCCAACTCTTAGAGAGGATTTACAATCTAATTCACAGTTGTTCATTGGTTTTTTCTGAATGTTTCTTTTAAATGAATTTTGCTAATTTATTTTCTCTCTTCATGATCTTGGCTTTCACCAAGTCATATTTCTTCTTTTCTCCTATCATGGACGTTCATTTGAACCGTCTCATGAGGACTTCTGTCTTGATGTTATTGTGTTACAAATCTTTGTCTGATCAACAATAATTTCTTTGATATGTGGATGTTTGTCAATTTCTTCATTTGAAATGAAGTTCCTTTAACAGAGTTTCAGAAAAGAGCCATTGAGAGATAGGCATTGAAAATATAGGTGTTGAGACTATAGATGTTGTAGCACAGGAGTTGCAGAATTGACACTACTTTTCAGATTGCCATTGTTCGGTCAATAGAGTTAAATCCTTATCAGATATTTGTGTTTTAGTGCTTGGACTCGTACTGCTTAGGAGAGCTTATGATACTTCATTCATATCAAATGACGTCATCACTAGATGCAGATGTTAAAGTGTATCCACAACTTCTTTTGTTAAAGTAACTATCTTCTGATCTTCAGTAACTAGATGATTTTGAGTTCTTGTTTTTCAATGTACTTTAGAGCGTGACGTCATCAGATGATAATAACCAGAAGCTTAATTATCAATTGAGCTCAACTCTTTGACTTTACTTTTTTTCATTTATTCTCCGCACACTTCAGCGAACGTTTGAGGACAAATTGTTCACTTGTTATGTATTGTTTTGCTATCATCAAAACACTAAGAATAAAAATTGTATCAGAACCAACTTGGTACTTCACGTGAAAGTTTTCCTTGAGTAATAGTCCTCTTCTCAGGCTTGCCTTCAAATACTGAGGAATCTCGTTCACTACCAGTTAGTGCCTCTCTTTGCAAAAATCAAACACTATGTTAATGTGAAAATGTAGTATAGCGTTTTTATCTTATCAACTAAATTGCAGTTTTGCTGACAGGAAGAACCTGGTGGGCAGCGCGCTCTAATATTTGATCAAGGAAACAGAATATCTCGGGTAACTGTTTACTATCATTGTGAAAATCCTATTTCCCCCAACATATGCTGCTTTACTTATTTCAAATACCTGTAAACAATTTTTCATTATTAATTTGTTTATAGGGCATCAGCTGTGCTGATGTGGCTGATATATGTGTGAAGGCACTACATGATACAACTGCAAGAAACAAAAGTTTTGATGTGAGTAAACTTCTTGGTTATTTAAAAAAAAAAAGAACTTAGAAACCAGAAGAAGCTAAACCTTTTCAACCTTGTCTAGGTATGTTACGAGTATGTTGCTGATGATGGGATGGAGCTTTATGAGTTGGTATGTGAAAAAAATAAATTGAAAAAAACATTTCCTTTTTATCTAGTCTGCCTTCATGGAGATTGATTATTTTGTGTTTGATTAGGTTGCTCACTTGCCTGACAAAGCAAATAACTACCTGACACCAGCTCTCTCTGTCTTAGAGAAAAATACCTGAACATCCCTGATTGAGACCATAAGCTACTCCAATCTCAAATATAAACAAAAGTATCATTAAAAAAAATTATATATTTAGTTCAAAATTTGTACTAGATACATTAATTTTCTTTCACTCTACTTTCGTTTATATTTGAGACCGGAGGGATTACCTCCTAAAAGTAAGGTTCCATAAATTGCTTCTTCTACTTCTGCATAGCTTCGTCGAATGGAATGTAAGTATTATTTTTTCTGTATATACTCACAGGCGACCTAAAATTTACAGCTGATAAATTATAGAAATTGAAAAGTTCTTCATGGTAGTTGGAAAAACAAAATAATACAAAAATATTGTATTATAATACCAAATTTTGGTATGTTTCTGATAGAATAAAGAATTATAAGACTCCTTTCAAGCAGGAGCAGCTCTAGGGAGAGAGACTTGCACAAAAAATTCTGAATAATTGCTTCTTATCTCATCACTCTATAAAAGAGAAATTTATACACAATTATTCTTGCACCACTGGATGCTAATATTCAATAGAAAGAAAATATTCAACGGGAATAATCCTCTTAATCCTCGCTAGCAGCATAACAGTAGAAGCTTCCAGCTGCTGAAAACGCAGAGTCCTTAAAGATACACATTTCATTCAGCAAATGGTGATTTAATACTGTTGAAAAAAAATTCTCATGAAGGAATTGACTCACTTGACACAATATTTTAGCATAAAACAAATGAGATTTTCAAATGTATATTTAGTTTTAGAAGACTTATCTACTTAATCTTGATGGCAAAATTTTATTTAAAAAATTAAAAGCAAAAAGATTATAATTGTTGAATTAAAATTAAATTTTATGATATTGAGTTATTTGAAAATACTTAATTATTTTCCTAATGCATAAACAACTATTAGAATAATGTTGACAATCATAATTATTATTTTATATCATGGGTGAAGTATTTCTAAACTAATAATGCTAAAATCTTATTTTGCAATATATTATATTATAAGATGGATTAAGTAGTCTTATTTTGATTTAAATTGAAATTGATTTTTTTAAATCCTTATTACAATGGAGTTATTTTCGGGTTTATACCCAAGTGGAAAAAAACTAAGACACACCATATTTGGTGAAAGTGGATGTAGTCATACAAATGTAACATCTCAAAGTAGTTTAAAAGATAATATAAATTAAATTAAATACGCAAAGTAATTAACTTTTTATTTTAGAGTGAAGGTTATTTATTGAGTAGGAAACTAGTAAGGCTTAATTAAAAGAAATAATAATATAAAAGTTAGTTTTGTAACTAAGTAGGAAAGAAAGTGAATTACAGGGTTTGTCTGATTTCCTTTTAAAAATTGTGTTCTAGTTTTAAAAAAATTATAAAAGGATAATTTTTTTTAATGACACTTTTGTAAATGGTTATTTTGAAAACTATTATGATTTTTGATTTTTCTCTTTTTAAAACAGAAAAATAGAAACTACTTTTAGATGGTTTTCTTTTTCTGTTTTCAGTTTTCATTTGAGAAAGAAAAACACGAAAAAATGTGACCATTTTTATTGAAAGCGGTTTTATAAATATTTGAATAAACTATTAAAATTGTAGAGTAGACTGTGATGTAAGTCGAGGTTGGACTTGCTTGCGATTAATTATCTAATGTTTCCATAAGTTCATAACTTGCGACTAGTTATATCTTATATTTATACGCATACCAATTATTATTAAATCATTGGGAAAAAGTACAAAGTTCAATTGTTAAATTTTATAATGGTTTGAAATTTAAAACAATAATATTATAGTAAAATAAAGAAAATAATGATAAGTAGGATTTTGTTAGATAATATTATTATATATTAGTAGCAAGGGTATTTTAGACATTTACATTTTTTTATATATATACTCATTGTAACCTTATTAACTTAAGTTTGGTTCATTCTATGTTATGAAACTTTAGAGTGGTTGTCTCTCTTCTTCCTCTTTTCATTGTTAACATAGTATCAGAGTTTTGGTTGATTTTGAGATCTATTGTAAAGAAGAGAGAGACTATTTTGATAGAAAAGACAACCACCAAAAGATAAGAGTAACCCTATTCCCGATTTTGTTAAATCAGTCTCAGAAAAACATCGATTGTGCATTCGTTAATCGTTGAATCGGGCTGATTTTTGGACAGTAGGTTCGCAACATTTAGGTCTTCGTCTTCAACGCTCAGATCGGGGAAACAACGTCTGGAGGGGGAGAAATCATGCTCGCACAGCAGCAAGTTATCCCTAATTTATTTTGCCTTGTCTTTGTCGTATTTTCCTGTCATTATTTGTTATGGCTGGTGCTAAGGATGATTCTCATCAAGCACATTGTCCGAAATTGGGGAGAGCATGTAAAAAAAATTTTAGGAGACCATCGTCCAATGTAGTTGCTTTTGCTCCTCCTACCATTGACTCTAGTTCTAATTTTGGTTTGGTTCACATGATTTCAATTGTTGTGGTTCTTTGCTGATTTGGTTGGTAATTTAATTGTTTGTCTCTCATATCTCTTTGGTTGCTTTCTTCTGTGTTGTCGTTCTCTCTGTTGCTTCTTCTGTTTGATTGCTCTTCTCTCTAGTGATTTGTTTTGTTGCTTCTTCTGTTTGATTGCTCTTCTATCTAGTGATTTGCTTTGTTGCTTCTCTCCATATTGATTGTTCTATTTGTTTGTTCTTCTCTCATGTGGTTCATCTATTTAGTTGTTTCTCTCTTTGTTTAGTTTCGTTTGATTTAGTTTTTTTGGTTTGATTTGGTTTCGGTTTGATTTTTTGTTGGCTTGGTTCTTCTCTTGATTGTGACTATTTGATATGATTTCTTGTTGGTTTGGTTTCTCTCTTTATTGTGATTGTTTGTTATAGTTAATGATCCTCTCTTTGGCTTCTGCTTCTTCTATCGTTGTTTCTCTCTTTGTTGGTTCTTCTCTTTGATTGTTGCTTCTTCTTTGGTGACATCCCTCTTGTCTCCCTGGCTGTCCAACCACCTCCTGCGATTGTTGATCCTCCTCGTTACCCCTCTCGTCAACTTTGTTTGAGCTCTCTTCCTATAAAAAGGTTGTTCTTGATCCTATTTGGCAACAGACTATGGCAGAAGAACTATCTGCATTGCACAAAATCAATACTTGAGAATTAGTATCTCTTCCTCCTGGAAAACGTGTTATTGGGTCTCGTTGGGTATACAAGATCAAATCGAAGTCTGATGGGTCAGTTGAGTGCTACAAAACACGTCTTGTTGCTAAGGGTTTCTCTCAACACTATGGTATGAATCATGAATAAACTTTTGCTCATGTAGCCAACATGACCAGTATTCGTACTCTTCTTCTTTACAGATTGTTGATTTGTTCACAAAGATGCATTCTATTAAACCTTTTCGTTTTTTAGTTGACAAACTCTCGATGCTTCATGTTAATGCATCGTGAGTTTGAGGGGAGATGTTAGATAATGTTATTATATATTAGTAGTAAGGGTATTTTAGACATTTATATTCTTTATATATATATATACTCATTGTAACCCTATTAACTTAAGTTTGGTTCATTCTATGTTATGAAACCCTAGAGTGGTTGTCTCTCTTCTTGCTCTTTTCATTGTTAACAGATATGATTTACAATTTACAAATGAAAATTGTTAGTTTAATTATTTAATTTATATTTTGATAAATTGTATTATTTAATTATTTTAAATTTTTTTAACTCAATTAATTTGATAGAAATATCACTTTTTTTTATCCTCCATACCTTTTATCTCGCATCCTGATCTTGTATAGACATTTAAATTATATCATTTTTTTTATTAATTATATAATTACAAATTGTTAAATTTTTTTTATACATAAATTTATTGATCGTAAAATTATTAACAATATTGATATTATTAGATTTGACATTTTATGATAACTCGAATTTAAATTCGAAATCTTCAATCCACACGTGTGAGTTTATTAGTAGTGTTTGCTGTTGTATCTACAAAAAAAAATTCTTTGCAGATTGTTATTTGTTATTAACTATGAGAAAACATTCACTTTTATAATCAAGACGAGGTCCTTTGATACAAAAGTTTGTTTGTGTTTGTAATAGTATACGTATGGATGACAACCTAATCTGCATTAGCGGATATCCATATGAACTCGTCTTGATTTAAACGGAAATATCTGCTTTAATTGGGTGTGGACGTGGATTTTCCTCAAAATTAAAATTCGAGGGCGAATACGGATTTAGGATGTTGGTATTCACTTTGCACCCGAACTCACCCCGCTAGTAATATTATTATAATTTTTAAATTTTATATACATATACATATTAAATATACTACATATTTTTTTAAATATTAAAAATTATAATCTCATCTCTACATAAAATATTTTAATTTTTTTTATCGTATAGTAATTATTATTTTATTATATTAATTATAATAGATATAATTTTAAATTTATAATTTTATATATATGAATGGATGTGGATGTAGGTGTCGTTATAGACGGGAAACCACTAAAAACGGAAGGAGAGACAGATTTTCTTCAATTAATCAGATACAGAGATGAAAGAAACAAAATGCATTCTCAATCTACCCCGTTCTCATGCCTAAGTATATGAGGAATATGCACCGCACGACATCACTTTAAAAAAAATATATAAGATATATAAATTTATTATTTCATTAAATTAAAATTTTTAAAATATAAAATTATTATTTTATAATTTAATATGATTAAGTTTACATTCAAAGTATTTTTATTTTTATTCTAATTAAAAGGTAAAAGATTAAAGAAAAAAAATTAAAGAAAAAGTGAAGTATTATTATACAAGTTTATGTAGTTTAGTTTTCGAAACTGTTGTTTTTGAATTTCGAAAAAGACCTTTTAAAAATAATTTATGCCACCGAAAATATTACTGGTTGAGTCAAAGACTAGGTTGCTCTCTTTAAGACGTTTTGAGGCACTGCTCAAATTGTGCACGACAAACTATCAACCACAAAATCCTCATGATAAAACAACTCAGATACTCTGTATTGAGCACGACAAACTATCAACCACAAAATCCTCATGATAAAACAACTCAGATACTCTGTATCGGAGTTCTACTGCACCGTAGAAAATTATTCTAGAATTACACCCTCAATATGGCAGAATGACTACCACTCGTAATTAGGGATGGCAATAAAATCCACACCCGCAGGTACCCACCCGAACTCGCTTGATTTGGAAACCATTTTTGAGAAAACAAATTTTACAACTTTTATGTCTCTAGTCTGAAGTGACTATTCACTTCATTCATTACTTACAATTTATATTTGATACCCCACCCCAAGTCTCCCTATGACTGGATTGAAATTAGAAGACTTCAAGATGATGCTGGCTACTGGGCAAGCCTTTAGGCCTTGTTGGTACTTGGTAGTAGGATGTTCTTGTCTTGGGCTAGTTGTGATCAAGAGTGATTAAAATAGTATGAGAGCGATTGCCATCCGGAAATTCTTCTTGGAGGAGGCCTTAGGCACATTTGAACCAGTTCTCATCTGGCTAACCTTGTGAGTAGTTTGTCTTGGGTCAGTAGGGCTTGGTGAATTACAAATATAATTCTTTATAATAATAATTATTGTGTCATCTTTAGGAAAATTTTGCAGCATGACTGATTTGAATGATCTCCTCTTTTCTATGATTTAGGATTTACAAAAGAATGCTTAATTGGTGTTTCGATAAAAGAGAGCTGCAGATAATGACCATTAACTACTGTTTATCTTAAGCATCAGATATAAACAATAAGTAATTTGTAAACAGATCGGCAACTTATCTGGCATTTTACTTGGGTGCGGGTGCGGGTGCAGTGCGGATTTTCTCTGACATTAAAATTCGGAAGCGGATTTGGGGGTGGTGATATCCACCCCGCACCCACACACACATCTACGCTCAAGTATTATTATTGTAATTTTTAAATTTTATATACATATTTAATATATTTAATATTTTTTTAAATATTAAAAATTATAATTTTATCTTTATATAAAATATTTTTTAATTTTATTATTGTTTAATAATAATTATTTTATTATAATAAATATGATTTTTAAATTTATAATTTTATATATATGAGTGGGTGCGGGTACGAGCGGGGAAACCCGAGACCCGTTGCGGGCTGAGATGGATGCTTAAATTTTACACCTGCTATAAAGAGAGGGCGGGTGCGGATTTCCCCTGATTAGTCGGATGCGGGTGTGGAGGAGGCGAAATCCGCCCCCGTCCTGCCCCGTTGTCATGCCTACTCGTAATATGGCACTAAGACCACTCAAAAGAAAGAGAAGAAAAAGTAAGAGGGGGGAGAAGAGAGAAAAGCCTTAGATACGAAGTGTTTTTTATGTGATTTTCCAACTAAGAAAAACCCTCTACTTATAGAGGAAATCCGCAACTGGATCTGAGAAAATCAAAGGTCCATTTGAACATGTGCTCCAAGATTTGACCTTAGAAACGTGCACTCCAAACTTCGGGTTTTGACTCTGAGTTTTGACCAAAGATTAGGGTTTTGACCGGGCAAAAACAGACACACGAATTTAGAAAAGAAGACTGGATAAATAATTAGTTTTCATATGCGCACGCATGTGTGGTGGTCAATTTTGCTTACGTTCTCCCTTCTTCACAAAATTAGGGTACCCCTTGGGGCACGCCCCAAATATCATACCTCCACCTTATAGACCTTACTAGTGTGTGATATCCCTCCTATGTGGGACTTCTTCATTTTTTCAATTCACAACAATACTAGCTCTCATAAATGTCATCATTATTTCCGACAAACTTTCATTAAAACATCATCATTTCCAACAAAAACATATTTTTAAAATAAATTTATCAAACAAATTTCATGGCCTCAATTGTAAGAGTTAGTCTCCTTAACTTAAAGCCTATGAAATTTATATCATTTGAAGGACAAAATTTGGGTAATTGCAATTGAATGTGAACTGTGTACTAGTCAAAGTTCCGGTTGGGGTGATTTTTAATTTTATGTCATGAAATTTTCAAAAATTAAAATCAATTTTAATTTATTTTAATTCTTAATTGAGTTTCAGTTATTTATTTATTTTTTAAATTAAATATTTTATTTATCTTGTCTTGTTATAAATTTGCCAAATATATAAAAAAACAATGTTGCATAAAAATAAAAAATATAATAAAAAAATTATATTATAATTATTTTAAAATAATTCAGATCTTATAAAATTATAATTTATTTATAATGATCTTAATAATAGTGATTAAAAGTGGTAGATAGTCGATGATGGTCAAAATGAGACTCGTTTTGGTCAAAGTGGTAGTAGTCACTAGTTGTTGAAAGTAGGTGGTAGGTGGTGTTGATTGAAGGTTGTCGGAAGTAGGTAGTCCGAGTGGTGGTGGTAAGAAGTGGGTGGACGGTAGTTGAAGATAGCGGTTGAAAGTAGATGGCCGATAGTGGTTAGTGGATTGATGATGATTTCTAATGATTGGTTACATGTTATTTTTAAAACTAAAACAATTATTATAAAATCTTTTGAGGTTTTTTTTTTTTTGTAAGTTTGTACTTGCAGAAACAAGATTATATATCATATATTTGGTATGTAAAAAAACTGTTCTTTTTTGTGAAATCTTATATTCTAAGCTTGTATTCATCACTCTATGTATAGAGTAAAATTATAATATAAAAACATATCATATTCCTAAAAGACAAATCATCAACATATTCTAAATAAAAATATCAATTATATATTTTAATGATATCTTATTCTAAATTTAAAATATATTTATATTAAATCTAAATAAAATTTTCTAACATTATTTAGATATATTATTCTCTCACACCTATTTTTGTTTGTTTTGAGTTTCAAGAAAAAAAATTATTTTAAAATTAAATATAAAAAACATTTTAGCCCTATTTTATCCGAACATGGTTTAGTTTTGAATGGAAAGAGTCTTAAATTTTATAAACATTAAGTTTTTCAGATTATCATGGAGAAGTTAATGTATCATATTATAACTTTTAACAACATAAGTTAATATAAGAACTACTTTAAAGGTCATTTTATCATTTCAATGATTTATTTGCCAATTTACAAAAAATCAGAATTTATTTTGACCAACGCTTAGAAATTTGAGTACTTCTTACCTCTCACAATGGGTTTCACAATTCTTCATTTTATACATATTAAATTATAATAATCAATATACGTAGGAAATAGGCCCACCTCAATTGATTAGCTTAATTTACGTGATTCTTTCTTTATTGATATGATAACTTTGAGATTTTTGTGTTCACATCTTTTCAAGTTAAACTGTAGTAGAAGGCAATGGAACCCGTCTACGATACTCAGCTAGAGCCCACAATGGGTAAATATCTCTATACATTGGATAATGCAGCATACAATTTTTCATGAATACTCCTGTGATTTCCTGTAGTATATAGGACGATAAAATAGTTAGTATTAGATCTACTTTTATGTCCATTTGAGAATTATCTTTATATAAGTTATAATCAAATTTGTTATTATAAGCTAAGAATAATAAAAAGTTCATATTATTTAAGCTTAATTGCAGTTTTGATATCTCTATTTTAGGTGAATTGCGAAAATAGTCTCCCATTTTATTTCTCCTTAGTTTTAATCCCTCAAACAGAATTTTGATTCAAAATTTGATGAAATTTCATTTTTTTTCATTTATTTAAGTCACACATGCCTCAAAATCTTGTGGTGCAACAATTGTACCTGAAATATATGATTATAAATGGTGTAGTACGACTTCAAAAGAATGAAATTTCATAAGTTTTGGACCAAAATTGGGGAGAAATAAAATGGAGGGACTACTTTCGCGATTCAACTAAAATAAGAAGACTAAAACTGCAATTAAATTTATTATTTAAAATGAAAGGATCGAGATGAACCTGTTGGGGCCAATCGCCTTCTTCTAACTGAGAATTGATGAGCAATTTTGCAGCACGGTGAAGAGGAGTAGGATTTATCTCTGCCTGTACATAAGAATTAGAAAAGACAGAGAAAAACACTTATTTTAGGATTCATTAGAAAGTTATGGTACCAAATAAGTATTTGAACTTTTCATTTATGATGAAGTAAATCTATAATCACACAGACACACACATATCAAAAGCAAACCTGGCCAGCATGAATTAAACCCATAAGAGCCCATGCAGTATGTACAACATTCGATCGACTTCGTTCCAGAGGTACATATATCTGCATTATCATAATTATTGTCAGTTCATGTTGAAATTGCCGATGATCGATAATTATTTAGTAATGATTACTCGATTATGAACCTTTTTTGGACTTGAAAGATAGCTTTCCCCCCAACCACCGTCATCTCTTTGTGTTGTAAGAAGAAAATTAACAGCTTTGCGAATAGCAGCGCAATTGGTATAAGTCTTTCCAGCAGCTGCTAAACCACCAAGCGCGAACCAAGTACCATAAGTGAAGCAAACTCCCCAGTTTCCATACCATGAACCATTGCTTGTTTGTGTATCTTCAAGGAATTGAACTGCATTCACAATGAAATTCTCTATCTCTTTCTTCCTATGTCCTGGATATAGTTTTTTGAACAAAACTAAAGCTTGAATTGCCGACCCAGTGCACTCTACATATTCATGTTCAACTACAATGTCCGCGAAAAACTCGGTCGGATTGAGTAGCTGAAAATAAATACTAAAGATGATTAGTTTATTAACTAGTGAATGGCTTTCATCGATGAATGCATACATATTAATACAATACTTACTTCTAACCATTCTTGAGCTCCTGCTGGCTCCCATGCAGCCAAACCCCCTTTCTTACTCTACAAGAATAATAAAATGAAGTTATGTCAAAATTAAATCAAATATTAATGACCAAAGTAATTAGTTCAATCCTCTGAGTCTCTTGATCAAAGATCAAGTAGAAAGTAGGAACATCGGTAACTAAATAATCAATTAATTAAAAGTTTAAGACGATAAATTTAACGATACTTGCCTGAAGTGACAAAAGAAGATTGACTGAATCATATAACCTTTCTGGTTCCATCTTTTCTCCCACAACCTCTGGAGGCAACATTGATAAAAGAAGACAACACTGAAATACAGAAGCATTTTACCTCTATTAACATACTTTTGTTCTAATTGAGAATGCTCAATAACAAATTAAGCTGTCCACAATCTATGTTGTTAGTTACCTTCAAACCTTCTGCAGTGCAATCAGAAACTTGCCATCCATGGTCTTGATCGGAGAAGGTCCATGAACCTTTAGAAATATGACGATGCATACTCTTAAAATCTCCAGAAGGGTTTTCCCTGACCTATGAAAATCAGAGTATAAGTTGCATGGCAAGTTAAAACTAGCTAGCACACATTTTGTTCAAAAGCCTAATGAACATCATCTAAATAGACAATAATAAATGTGTGCCGATTAGAACAATATAATTGTTCTACTCATAATTAATACTAGTTGGCTCAGTAATTAGATAATAAATCATCATTTACTTAACTAGTTGTTAAGTCAAAAAGAAAAGAAAAAACTAAGTACCTCAAATACCTCACTTACCAATTTCTTTCAATTTGAATAAACTTAATTCATCTGAGAGAATTGTGATTATGTTATATGTTTGTCATCAAAATTAAGCATACCTGAGATTTCTTTATGAAATCATGTCCTTTCGCAAGTGCAGGACCGATTTCGTCAATTAGGTTTGTGGCAAGCAAAGCTTGAACAGCAAAACCAGCATCCCATTCTTGACTACCAAAACTCTGTCAGTAAATTTTTTTGAGGAATGTTCCCATCAATTTCAATAGTAATAATAATATGCTAATAATTATGTTGTACTGAAATATGATGAATTTATAAATATACCTGCATGGTCATTCCATCTTCTGAAATCCATAAATAATCAGGGATTCTTGCTAGATGCTTCTTGAAAGCATCTCCATTTGGATCTTCCACCCAACAAGCAAGCATACATAAAACCTGATAAATATATACATGTTAATAGCATATTTGAATGAAACTAAATAATCACTATATTTAATTGTCATGCTACTTACCTTTTCCACACATCCAATGGTTATGTATCTACTATTCTCGTCTTCATAGTGAATATGCTTCATTGTTACTTGAAGAGCTTTTTCTCTTATCAACTTGTTGAAAGGCCATCGAGTGAGAAATGGCTCAGTGAATATGTATAAGCTATCCCATATCAAATCTTGTATGAAAGGATGTGGATAGTAAAGATCTTCCTATGAGACATAAAATGAATCATTATTCCTCTTATGTTAAAAATGATATATAAATTTAAACATTGTGATCAATTAAAGACAATGACTATCACCTTTGCACATAGATGACGTGCTTTTGTCCAATTAATTTTTTCATAAGGTTGAGTATGAAGTTCTTCTCTCAACTGTAAAATAAGTGGTGTGATTGGACCCACAAATCTCTTCCCATACAAGTAAGACATAGGCATGTATACCAATCGACAATAACACCACATTTTAGCTGAAATTTATAAATGTGAAAATGAGATAGAATAATAAACATACATTGTATATTCAACAATTCATTTCACATATCAAAAAGATCAACAAAACAGAATTAGTTAATTTAACCTGGATGCATAGGAAGAAATGAAGGAAGGATCCAAAATTCAGGAGGCATTGGGTTGCTTCCACACCAATCAAACACTCCAAGTATCTATAGGTAAATGATAGATTAAAATTAGTAACATACATACTTGTATATTAGTTTATGAATTCTTATATTACATAAAAAAGAATGGTACCGAAAGCCAAGTTTTTCCCCATGAAGGTATATGTGTTACACCACCATGATCACGAATCCACTTTCTTGCTCTAGCACAAGCATTGTCTAGACCTCCATTAGGCCCTTCTCCAAGAATTCTCATACATATATAGTTGAGTGCAGTACAAAACATGGTGCTATGACCCTCTATGTGTAGCCCCCAACCTCCATCTTCATTCTTCAAATGAAAACACAACATGGTAAGTATCTATTGTACATAACCAACAACATGAAGAAATCTCTAATGTCATGGCTAATTAAGCAAAATAAGTAATTATATTTTCGTGTATCGTGCTTAAATGGGTAAATGTATGTGTAAATTGAATGATCATGTGTACCTGATGACAATAAATGTACCGAAGAATCTCTTTGCGATGCTCATCTGGGAATACTGAGTCAAGATGTCCGGTAATATAGACACAAAAAACCTACAATATTTTGAGCAAGTAGAAATTAATAGTATATACTTGTGTTTTACTAAACATGATTTTGAGAGGGAACTGAATATGAATTATACAGTTGATGACAATAATTATAAAGTTGTTTGAAATGAGTATAATATAAAATAAAAAAAGTAACATTCATCATTTATAATAGATAAAATATAAAAAAAAATTATAAAAAAAAATAATGAAAACGAAAATTTAATAAAAAATAAATAAAAATTATATTTAACCCTAATTTTAACATAAAATTTACCTTAAAAAGTGGATTTTGTAACATTTAAATATATGATTAAAAAAAATTTAAATATAGTTAGTAAGTACTCACCAATGGAGGCATGAAAAAGAGAGGACCTGCAATTTGAGCAGGCCAATGGCCATCACTTGTCTGCAATGCTGCTAGATGATGTGTTCCCCTTCTCAATGCAATTGTGGCTTTCTCATATGTTATCTCTTCTCCATCTTCTATTTTTACACTATCTATTGTTTGTTTGAAATTATTTTCTCGTAGAACCTATTTAGAAAAATAAAAGAGTAAATAAAAAATTAAATTATATGATATGACTTCTCTTTTGATTTTTTATTTATTTGTATATTGAATGTCCAAACATTTTTAATTTAATATTATACAATTAAAGTTTTAATTTTGGGTGCACATATTCGAATAAAAAAAAATCGGTTGACACTCAATCATTCCTTGACAATTTGAATGAAAAAGAAATATAAAAAGTAATGTGATTAAATATGACAATAATATTCACAGTTACGTATACTACTGTTCAACTGCTTTATCCGTTGCATAGAAATAATATTTATATGCTATTTAAATATTGACATATATCATTTTTTAATTGCATTTATTTAGATTTTTGTTTTGTTTTGTCGATTAAAAAATATATTAATATATAAAAATATTAATACATTAAAATATAAGTATAATAAAACTTAATTATAAAATTATTAATAAATTAATATATAAACAAAAAATATTACAATATATCAATGTTATTGATTTATTAGCGGATACATATATTTATGGGTATAAATACTATTATATCCTTGTGAGTATGAATTCTTTGCCTTCTTTAAATGTGATATAATAGTAATTTAATAAAAAGAGAATGAGAAAAAAATAAAATATTAGAATGGCATGTATTTAAATGTGTTATAATAGTAATGTGATAAAAAGAGAATGAGAAAAAATAAAATATTAGAATGACATATATGATAATTGTGGAGGTATATTCATCCTTGTTGTAAACGAATTGATGGATGCACCGTGAGAAAGGGTCACACATATGTTGTTTCGAAGGAAAAATACTAATTTAAAAGATGCGTAATAAATTGGTTAACTTTGACGGTTGTGAAAGAAGTTTGAACTTTGAATCCTATGTTTACGACAAAATAAATTGTAAATAAATTAATTAGACAGATTAGTATTGTACACTAGTTATTACTCCATCTTTTATGCATAAAAATAAAATAAAATAAAAAATTATTGATTATTTTAAGTTTTAATGAATTTTTTAATTATATTTTTAAATTAATATTATTTATGTTATTTCTAAGATAATTATTTTTTACTTTATTGTAGTTTTAATTTTATTATATTAATTGAATTATGAAAATAATTTTATATTTTATTTATTCATATCTTCAAATATAACTTAATTTAAAAATTAATGAAGTGTATTTTTTAAGTCACACTATATTATTTATAATTATAAATTTCAAATTATAAATAAATTTTTTATTTAAATATCAAAATAAAGAAAAATAAAATAAAAAAATAAATTATTTTTATAATTCAGTTTAAATAAAAATTGTAATTAAATTTAATTTTTAATATATATATATATATAATACACAAAATTAATATAGTAAAATAATATATTCTTAATTTATTTATATTTTTTTAACATATATTCAATTACTTTCTAGAGCAAAAGTTTAATCTATCTTATCTAAGAATAATTAATATACATTTATTTTACTACTGTATACAATAAAATAAAGTAAATGAAAGGGTCGATGAGATTAGATTTTGTGTTGGAAAATGGTATTCGGTGACGGTGGTGACGTGAGATGAAATCAAAATATCATTCTACTCATGCCTCTTAGAATCTTTTTTCTCTAAAATTCTATTTAAATTTTCGACTTAAGTTAAATTCTTTTATTAATATACTTTAATTAATCTGTATTTTTTATAATCCACAATAATATTACAACATAAATATTAATTAATTTTCTGTTTGAGAAACATAAAATTGTAAAACTAATTAATACCAATTATTAATAAATGAAATATCTTATAATTGTGGTATTTTAATTAAAAGAATATTAGTATAGAAACCTGAAAACGCCAAATGAGGTCAGCACAAGGTTTAACTTGGAAGCGATTGTTAAAGAAATTGAGACGAGCTTCTTCAACTTGTTCTCTTTCTTCTTTACTTCCTCCTTCTGAATCATATTCCCATATTTGTCTCCCTACAAACTCATTTGTGCTGAATATGTACGGATCTTTTCCTCCATCTGCTATCTTCAGCCTCCACATCTTTTTCTTTTTTCTTTTTTATTATTAAAACTATCTAACTCTAACCAAATAACATATATAATAATAACTAAACCTTGTGCACTTGTGTTGTGTTGTCGATGATTATACCAAATTATTAATTCAAGAAAAGGAAAATTACCAACAGAGAGATTTGTGTGCGTAGTAATGAGTGATGCTGAAGTCAAGAGCTAGCTAGCTTAACTTAGATTACACATTCTTCAATATGAGGAAATACACATTCATATTGCCGCTACTTATAGCATTAATATTTTTAAATTGTGGTAAAGTTATTCAAATTAATTAGTCCTGTATATTCCTTCATTTTAAGTAGAGTTTTAAGTTAGTGGGGTCTAATTTAATTATAAATTTTGGAAGAAAAAAAAACTTAAAATTTACCTTATTTTATAGATTTAATTATATGTTGTAAATAGTTTTTATATTATTAATTAATTACAGTGGTTATATTATTAAAAATATTTAATTTTTATTATAAAATATTTTTAATATTATGTTTATGAGTATTTAGAATATGTTTTGTAAAAAAAAAAATATTTCTTACATTTGTGGACCACAGCCTGATTAAGTATTTCTTACATTTTGGGCCAAACATAGCATTTAAAATCTATCAATTGTACATAATAAAATTGAGACAATGAGATGAAATCTTTATATATTTATTAATATTTTTTGACGAGAAATTCTGGCCAACGAAAAAATATTAACATAATATACTAATTTTTTTTCTTAAATATTCTATTTAATTTACCTATAAAGTATATATATATATATATATATTATCTATACTACATTACATCTGCTAACCGCTAAATGAGAGCACTCGGCCGTCTTTAATTTGTCATTTTGTGTATTATTGCGTCACGAATCACAATCACCACAACTTCAATATATATATACACACAAAACCGTAAATTAATTTTATTTGTTTTATTTATGACCGTACATTCATTTTTATAGGATCAAATTATCAGTACAAAGTTATATTACATTGATGTTTTTGCGCATTGAAAAGTATACACTTTTTTTTTCACCAAAATAAAAAGTATACAATCTTTGTTACTCAATAATTTTTTTTTAAAATCTAAGTCTTGTTTATATAAATCAAATTTTGAATTTAAAAATTATTTAATATGTTGTTGAAGATGAAATTTAAAAATATTTTTAATAGAAATTTAACTAGTGTAAATATGAAATTCGTATTTTTCACATTTGTGTTCTTATTTTTGTTTATTTATAATAAAACTCATATATATTAGTAGGAAAAAAAAACAAATTTTAAAAAAAAAATTATAATAGATACACATTGATGGCTAACAAATCTATTAAATTCAAATGTAGCAATTATTTGGTCAAGTGATATATTTTAAAAATTCTTCTTCCATTAAATGAATGTAAAATTGTTTTTGAAGCAATTAATTGATTAATGTAAACATGTATTTATGTTTTTTTATTTTCATATATGAATCTTGCAAGTGTTTGTCGATGGAGTTTGTCATTAATTATCCTCTTTATAATCACAATTTTTCGTCTCATAATGTGTTGTCAATTATTTTTAGTTTTAGCAACAAAAAATACAAGATGCTTGCTTGCAAATATTTATTTTCAGAATATATATATATATACCACAAAATAAATTCAATCAATTTTTGTGAACAGGGTGCAATCTATCATTCAATATTATATTTGCAGCGAGTATGGCGTGGAAACGAGGATGTAAATGCAAATATTATTTTGAAAAAATAAATGACACACGAGGGAAGCGTGGTCACCAAACGAGGAAGATTACAAGTTTAAACTAATTATAAATAATAAAAAAACAAAACAGACCAAAAATAATAAAGAACAAAAAGTTTCGTATGCCAAATCACCAAGGCAAGACTCGAACAAATAGACTACCTTTACAAAGAAAAAACACCTCAAATCTAAATATACGATATTTTTAATTATATTAGAAATTTACTTATACTTATACCTATACGTTAATTCATGTGATAAAGTGTAAGATTTTGATGTTTTTGTTCGATGGAACAATCCGGAATTATGTCACTATTTTTTAACTTTTATAATTTAAATAATATACATTAAAAAATGTCATAATTAAAAATTAATTGTGTTGCCTTTTTAAAAATTTATAAATAATTATATATATATATACAATCAATAATTGTTTTTATATATTTTTGTCAGATTTACAACTTTTATGTTGTTATTTTACATTTAAAAAGTGTTCTATTTTTTATATTTGAACTTCAAATGCTAATAAGGCAATATGAATTATTGCAGATGGAAGAAGATGAAGTTATGACAGATTACTTCAATTGTGTGTAGGTTGTGTTAATCAGATGAGAGCAAATGGTAAATTATTTTAACTGAAGTGGTGGTTATCAAAACAACAATGTCAATCAGATCTTCAAGAATGATGGAGGTTGAAGAATTAGATGAGATGTTGAATCCAAGGGAAGGTGATGTTAGTACCTCAAATGTTCAACCTCGTATAGCTTGTAAAACTACAACTCAAAGGAAAACAGTCAACCGTAGAGTAAGAGTAGGAGTTGATGTAGGTGGTGTTGAGCAAGAGAACAAAGATATTAATGTTCCAATTACTTATGTTGTTGTGCCAAGAAGCAGGAGAAGGGTTCATGTAGTTTCTACTCGTAGAAAGAAGGAAGTGATTGATGGACTGGATAGAGCTGTAATGACCATAAAGAAGGGTGAGTTAGCATTGTTGGTTCATCAGAGTCTCCGTATGAATTGGAAAGGTAAGAAGAAAAGATAAGGAGTCATGGAACATGAACACTGAAGAAAAGATAGAAGATGATGGTAAGAAGAAAGAAGAAGGGAATGCATTGTTTAAAACTGGGAAATATGCCAAAGCTTCTAAAATATGTGAGAAGTTTGTGAAGTACATATAGTATGATACTTCCTTTAGTGAAGAGCATAAGAAGAGGGCCAAGGCCTTGAAGGTTGCTTGCAATCTGAATGATGCAGCATGCAAGCTGAAATTGAAAGACTATAAACAAGCAGAGAAATTGTGCAAAAAGATTCTGAAGCTTGATAGCACTAGGGTGAAGGCCCTGTATAGAAGGGCTTAGGCATATATTCAACTGGTTGACTTGGATTTGGTTGAATTTGATATCAAGAAAGCCCTTAAGATCGATCCTAACAAAAGGGATGTGAAGCTGAAGTACAAGTCTTTGAAGGAAAAGATGAAAAAGATTAATAAGAAAGATACAAAATATTATGGGAATATATTCAACAAAATGAAAAAGTTGAATTCACTTGACAGTAGCAAATCTAAGGGATCTTATGTGAAAATAGTTGGTTGTAAGGTTGTTGATGGTTTTGTGAACAGATCAGCAAGACACATGAAACTGTGCTATAGATGTGGTGAAGTAGGACATTTTGTCCGAGAATGCGCAAGACATCCGAGTGTTCATGGAAGGGAGCAAGCATATAGAAACAAAGTTTAACTTTCTAAGGGATCAAGTAATAAAGGTGCCAAAATAAAGTTGTAACATTGCAATACAAATGACCAAAAGGTTGATATCTTAACCAAAACTTGAAGGGGTGAAGTTCCAAGAGATGAGGAACAAAATTGGATTAACATCAAATGGAAACACTTTGAATCATAGGGCATGTTAAAGGTAATTCAAAATGTAATATTAGAAGTTAGTTAGGATGGTTAGAAGTTGGTTGAGTTTCAGTTTTGTAACACACTATAAAAAGATGTAAAAATTATTTGATTTTAATATGGGATGTAATAAGGAGAACATTATCTAGAGTGTTAATCAATCTTCATTTTCTGTTTTACTCTTTTATTTTCAATTTCAATTCCTCTCAATCATACAAACCTATTCTAGCAACTAGTTATGGATTGCAGTAGGATGAATGATAATCGTTTGAGTGAATTGTATCAGAATGGTGTGGAGGAATTTATACAATTTATTTTAAAAAACTTCCTAAAAATGAAGGAATGTTTTATTGTCATTGTGTTAAATGTTTAAATGGAAATCGATTACATTTTGAAGAAATAAGAAATCATCTTATTTGTTATGAGATTGGTCAGAGTTATAAAAAATGGATATGGCATAGTGATTCGTTAAATATGGCAAATGTATCAGAAAGAGAAGAAGTTCGTGAAGATATGGACAATCGGCTTGAGGATATGATTCTTGATATTGGACAAGAATCTTTTCAAAGCGCACATGTTTTTGATAGTTTATGCAATGACAAAGAAAAAGCTTTGTATCCGGGATGCACTGACTTCACACTATTGTCTGTTCTGCTGAGATTGTTCATGTTACATACGTTGAATAATGGAACATGTTAATTCATGGATGTAAGTACATAAATTTTTTACAAGTTGTTATCAATTGCATTTTTTTATGTTTGTATGGTGAAATATATTTTTTCCTTCCTTCCATTTTATATTATATCTCTCTTTTGAAATATTTACTTGTATTATATTATTTTTATTGTAAATTATTATAAAAATATTAATTAATTTTATATTAATATACTCTTATTTATTATATTTCAATTCTATTTTAATAAGTAAATAAATAAAAATACGTATAATTCAGATAAGATGCTTAATGAGATAAGGGTAGTAATATTAAACACATACAAACCTCCCCTAAAATATAAAATTTAAAATTGATAGAAGAAATTATTATTCAATAGAACATATTTATAAAATAATAAAATAGCACACAAACCGATTAATGGCATATTAATTAATATATCGTTGTGATTAGGGATTAGAATCGATCAAGCCTTTCAGCAGAGGTCTAAGGCTTAGCCTAATTGAGACTTAGATTTAGATCAGACCATACTTTTTCATACACATATCAGACTTTTTTCTTACACAGATAAGGTAAAGGCTTCTATAAAAAGTCTATTTAATTAAAAAGACATTACAAGCCATATAATAAGCAGTTTAAGTCTATTAGGCCGATCTATTTAAATAAATATAAATAATATTTTTTATAACTATAATTGTTATATTAAATTTTGATTTTTTTGTTATATATTCAACTTTTAGTAATTTAGGCATATTAATCTCATTTAGTTTATGACATATTGAAATGAACTATCATAAAATATAATTTAAGTATGATGTATATAAAGTCATATTCTTCACAATGTGATGTTAAATATCAAAATATAATTTAATTTCATTGACATATTAACCCGTTAATCTATTTAAAGATATTTTTGATTACTTATTTAAAAATATTAAAATGAAATAGGTTTTTAAGTAAGCTAACAGACCATAATAGACTTCTAACAAGGTCAGACTCAAGCGTAAAAAGTAAGTCTATGACATACCACAAACTTAGATCTTAAATTTTTTGACAGGTCAGACTCAAACCTAGCAAAGTCTAGTTCAACCCAACATATTATCACTCTTAGCTGTGATGGAAAGGGAGGGGTCGTAGCACTTGCTAACCCTCGCTTGTATATGACTTTGTTTTGTATGTTAGGTTAAGGTGGTTCTATATTAGTGATTAAAAATAATGAAGTAAGACGACTCATATTGAGATCTTTGAAGGAAGTGATATATTTACAAATATTCTAACACTCAATAATCAATTCAATCATAAATCAAAGTGAATGGAGGTGATAAGAAGAATTCTTGGAAAATAAACTTTTTTTTTAAATATATACCTAAATTATTTTTAATATCAAGATAAGTAATAAATAATTATTTTCATACTATCATGCACATATGATATATGATTTAAGATTATCATTCTAAATTTAAGAACTTCTTTCACGAAGCAACAATATCAACAAAGCATCCGCCCTAAATTCATTTACTATATATCATTGAAAACACAATACTAATTCTTAAAATTTAAATCTAAAGACATGTGAGACACAGTCAATAGTGTTGATTTTATTTCTTCAAATAAAGTGTTGTGGCCTCAAATCTCATAAAATCATTTTTCTGAGTTTTAATTTTATTTTTATTAAAACACGAAAATAAATTTGAAGAGATAACCAAATAATCAAACCACATCTAACAACAAAAAGACGACAATTGCCTTATAAGTAAACCAACACAGTTGTTCATTGCAAAATTTAGCACTGTACACTTCAATACCGAAAACAAATTTTATCATCAATCTCAATTTGAAATTTAATAACAACAAGAAACAAATATATTTATAAGATTTTATTTATATCCAACCCATTTAATTGAATGCAGACCCAATAATTTATAATAATTAATATTCATAAAATAAACACCAAATGTCACAAGCATTTATCATTAACCAAATCTATTCATATTTATAAAAATTCTCATACTTCAATTGTTTCTAAATCATGCATATATTAATTTAAATATCCCATGTTAAATCTAATATAAAGAAAAAGAAATTATTATAAATTAAGTTTCTCACAATAAAACTTAATTGTCATGTTTGTTTTAATAATTTTGATTATCAAAATAAATTAATTTATCATAACATTTAAAGGTATGCACAATAACATTTGAACTCCAAATATTAAGACGAGTGTGTAGTTTAGTATAGTGATTCATTCCTCAACTTTTAAAGAATTGATGATGTACTATGTTTGCCTTCAAACATATCATATGTATATTAAAATAGAAATCCGGTTGTCTAATACTATAACAGCGAACACCTGTTAAATTATCTTTGTTAAATTAATTTTTGTGAGATTATATATGAATTTAGAACATATAATTTTTGTGCTTCTCATATTTTCGTTTAAGATATTTGTGTATCTTTCACTAGGGTAATAAATATGAGATTGTTCAATTTTTTTTAAAGAAGTGATCATTTTTTAAAAATAAATTAAAAACAAAATCAAACTTAAAGATTAATGAAACTTTTTTGTTGAATATATGTTGCAAATTTTGAACAAGAAGAAGATGAAATTGATGGTAATGAAGGTGGCACAAATAAATTTTAAAGTGTGTATATCACACTAAACTTTATATATTGAATACAAACAAGATCAATTGGCGAATTCCTTCAAGATACTTTAAAATCTTTGAAATGAATTGCACATTTATATCGATCAATGATAGTTTACGAAATAAAATTATTTCATTTATTCTGGTGCACCAGAAAAATAAAAAAATAACTCAAAAATATTTTTAACATAAATTTAATTTATATAATATAAAAATTTATAACTTAAAAGATATATTGATTGAAATTAAACTCAATCATTATAATAATAGACAAAATGATACATTAAATTATTAACTAAAGATAAATTTTAAATATATTTTTGAAATTCCCACAAAAACATGTAATGTTAGGTGGGGAGATTTTGAAGGATAATAATTAACGAAAGTGTTGATAATAAGAAACCGACTTATTAATGCAAGGACATCGACGTTACCAATTCCTTTTTATTATTCATTTCTAATATCTATCTTCTTCCACCTTTCTCTATTAAGAGCTTCTCACTTCCCAACGATCTTTCATTAATTTTCCCTTCCACGTTGGCACTAAAAACAATACAAGTGAGCTTATTTATATATATATATATGAACCTCTACAATGGATACAAGAGAACTTACAATAACTGAATCTAACAAATTAGTGGGTTCTTTTTTATATTTCCAAGAAACTAAGGCATCACCCAAAAAGGTACAGAGACTTGTGTGAGATGCAAAGAAGCCATAAGTAAACAAGAAATGATCATTCTTTGACTGGAAGAAGCTATGTTGTAGTAAGCTTCAAGAGAAGTTACATAACCATTGGTGTCATGCTTGTCTACGGCCATATAGGGAATTATTCAACTTACTAACCAATCCTTTAGCATCAACCATGTAATCCTGAGACAACCCCATGTAAACTTCCTCAAAAAATTCCTAATTCAGAAACACGTTAACATCGAGTTATTTTTAGAGTTAATTTCATAAATACGTTACTCCACCAGGAAGTGAAGTTGATTAAGAGAATGTTAGGAAATTTCTTAAATTTAACCAACCTGAAAATGGTGATGAAGTAAGGTTTGAGTTGGGCCTAAAGTTCAATATAAAAGAGTAGGTTAAGAATGTTGTTAAAATTTTTGCAATGGAGACTAAGAAAAACTTGTATTTCAAAAAGAATAATGGAAAGAGAATCATTGTTAGGTGTGAGTTAGAATGTCCATTTTACATGAAGATCAGTAAGAGGACTTCAAATGAATATTGGCAATTAGTGAGTTTCACATATGATCATACATGTCATAGGAAGACAAAAAATAGACAAGCTAAGACTGAATGGCTTGCCAAGAAATTCGTTCTTATGTTGAGACATACACCTAAAATGAAACCCAAGGGATTGATTGTTGAGGCGCTTGATAAATGGGGTGTGAAGTTGTCTACATACCAAGCATATAGAGCCAAAGTAAGAGCCATATAAATGATTCAAGGTGCTCAAAGGGAGCAATATGCACATTTGAGAGAATATGCAGATGAACTTACGAGATCAAATCCAAACTCTACGATTATTATTAAGTGTGGTATGCCTGACGTAGGACCAGTATTTGAGAGAATATATGTATGTTTGGAGGTTTGTAAGGCTGCATTTGCTAATACATGCAGGCCTTTAATTGGGTTGGATGCTTGTTTCTTGAAGGGAGAATATGGCGGTCAATTAATAGCCGCAGTAGGTAAAGATGGAAATAATCAAATGATTCTCAATGCATATGCAGTATTGAAGCAGAAACAAAAGACTCATGTCAATGCTTTTTGGATCTTGTACTGGAGGACCTCAACAATGTTCAGCATAAGCAATATGCATTCATTTCAGATCAACAAAAGGTATGTGTGCTGAAGTTTATGTAATCGGTTTCTAAATTATGCAATCTGTTTTTGAATTAAGCAATTTGTTCTATGCAATCTGTTTCTAAATAAGCTATCTGAATTATGAATTAAATAAGCTATATGTTTCTGAATTATGAATTAAATAAGCTATATGTTTATGAATTGATTTTAGGGATTAGTACCTGCCATTGCCAACATTGGGGCCCATGTGGAACACCGATTATGTGTTAAACACTTGTATGGGAATTTAAAAAAAAAAAAAAGTATCCCGGAGGACATATGAAAGAGCTTCTTTCGTTGGCAGCAACAGCTACTGTGGTCCAGGATTGGGAGAAAGCAATGCCAAAAATTAAGGCAATCAATGAAGATGCTTGTAAAGACATGATGCAACTCCCACCATCTATGTGGACTAGGTCAGCATTTCGCACTGATACACAATGTGACCTCCAAGTAAACAACATGTGTGAGGCTTTCAACATGGTTGTATTGGAGTATAGAGATAAGCCTATCATAACATTACTTGAAGGTTTGAAACATTACATTACAGTAAGGATTGTCAAACAAAAAGAACTCATGCTACGATATAGAGGCAATATATGTCCTAGGATTCAAAAAATATTGGAAAAGGAAAAACTTTGGCATGCATCAAATGGAGATCCTATAAATCCCCCAATCATGAGAAGAGCATCGGGTAGACCAAAGAAAAATAGGAACAAGTCCAATGACGAGTCAAAAGGTTCTAACAAACTACCAAGACGGTTTGCAACTGTGAAATGTAAGAACTGTGGGAAGCTTGGCCAAACCATTAGGACATGCAAGGGTAAAAGTGTAGTAGATAGAGAGATACCAAAAGGTGGAAATAACATCAACAAAACAAAGAGAGCAAAGACAACAAGGGTTGGAGGTGATGAGGAAGAAACACCAACAATTTTATCTCAAGATTCACAAGCTCCACAAATTCAAGATTCACAAATCAATTGAAGGAACTAAACTTGTGATTTTTATTTTGGTTATTATGAATATGTAATGATACTTGGACCTATATAATTTGGTTACTATGAATATGTACTTTTATTTTGGTTACTTATCAAGGAACAATTTTATTTTGTAATGCATTAGTATAACCTTTTTTTGGACCTAAGTTATGGAACGATTATTTTGTAATGCAGTAGTATGTAATGATGGAATGATATCAAAATTCTAACTTCAGATTATGGACCAGATTATTCTGAAAATTTGTTTTGATTATTCTGATTATCAAATTTAGGTTCAAAAATTGGAAAATTGTTCTGATTAATTTGACCAGATTATTTCAAACAACTGGAAAATTGTTTGACCAAATTGTATTTATACAATGATATCAAATTGAGTTATTAACATGTAAAAATAGACAATCGAATTACAATAATACTAATTTCATTTCATAATAACAATCTTACAAATTTGATTATATTAAACAATTACATTACAATTTCAACCATAAACACCCTAAATTACATCATTACAAAACACCCTTATGAAGTAACAACGTTGATTTACAAGAAAAGGGGGGTTTGAATTGTAAATGCACATTTTAAAAATTCCTGCTAAAACTTAAGAGAATAACTCAAGATTGATCTTGGTTATGAAAACAGAAAAACGGAGAACGTTCTTGGTTTTAGTTATAAAACGGAGAACGTTCCTTGATTAGTTTTAAATAGAAAAACAGTTTAGATTTTATCTTAGTTAATCAATTCAGTATAACAAATAAAGAGATAGGGAAGAGAATACCACACAAAGATTTATCCTGGTTCACCCAAAGTGAGTTACGTCCAGTCCTCACGCTGTGAGATTTTCCACTAAGTGTTTAAAACGAAGAACCTTCTTAATCTTAAAACACCTAGTATAGATCAACCTTGATCTATTTCCACCTCTATTACTTTCCACCCAGAAAGCAATAACAACACCTATCCAACCTTGATAGGATGTAATCTTAAACAAACTATAAAGAAACTCTTATAGTTTGAGTTTTTACAAATGGATTGTTTTGACAGAATCTGATATTGCTCAACTCTTGTTTGAGAATAGATTCTTTACAAAAGATCTAATGATAATTTTGCAATCTGATATGTGAATATACATCAGCAGCTGTTTTGTGAATGCAGAGAGTGATATTGCCTCTGTTTTGCATAATTTCAAGTTTAAGTGTGATTGTATTGTGAATTACTCAGCACTTGAATTTCTTGCTTTCATACTTGATTAAGGCCTTCTATTTATAGGCTGAAAATGCACTAGATAGGAGTACGAAAGAGCTGTTGGAGAGGCTCTGCTTTTTCTGGCTTAAGGCAATATTTCAGAATAAATTAATCATGCTATGACATAGCCTTTTTTAACTTTTGGGTTTAGCATTTAAAGCAGTCCTGTACTTTTCTGATAGAGTCCTTGACGTTTCTTCATTGATCTTGGATGGTACATTCTCCGTCTTGAGTGTAGCTAGACAAGATTGGAGAAGAGTTACAAGCTGAAACAGAGCAGATTGCAGATCTGCTGCTGCTGTGCAGAAAACGGAGAACGATAAACGTTCTTGGTTTTTAGAATGATCGTTCTTGAGCTTAAATAATCATTCTGGAGTTCCCTTTTTAATTGTTCTGGATTTCCTTTGTAATTGTCTTGTCATATGTCGAGATTGATTGAGCTTTCTTGACATTTGAATTTTTGGAGTTCTTCAAGTTGTCATGACTTTTGTCCATCTTTGAGTCCTTTTAATTTTGGATGAATCCTACTTGTTCCTTTCCATGTACTGATTAGATATGAGTGAGTTTCCTGAGCATATTATTTGTTAAGAATGTAGAAAAGGTTTGATCAATATGTTGTGATGATCAATTCTTGAAGCTGGAGATCATTCTCTGTTTTGATGCAGAATGATCTTGTTGTTGTTTCCTTTACTTTGCTTGATTCTCTTCTTAATTAAATTCACTCAAAAGTACCAGTTAAATTAACATAACATTTTAGAATCATGATTAATATTCTTAATTAACCTTTGTTTGTTTTTCATCAAAACTTTAAATATAGAGTTTTATCTCAACACCTTAATCCAATCATTTTATTTACTTCAACATTACAATAACCAAAAGAACTATAATCAAAAGCCATGAAAGTGCCAGAAAGCCCCTCATTAGTTTCAACTTCAACTTCATTTCATCATCACAATTTTTTGTCACATTATCTTTCTTCTTGAATTCATCAATCCTTTTCATCAAAGACATAATAACTTCTTTTGGACGTTCTGTCATTGGCTCATCAAACCAATCAAAAAATTGCAAGATTTTTTACTCTGTAACTGAAACAACATAACTGCAAAACAAGAAGTACCCTGTAACTAAACAACATAACAACAAATATTTATAATATGTAAACAATACAAAAAAAAAGTAAAATAAATTCCAGAATTTTGACAAATAGTTTACCTTATAAAATCCACAACCATGAAACCTTCGACCTGGATTTTCAGTCGTCCAAGAAGTACACAAAGGAGATTCAAGTCCACACAAACATTCTCTTCTTCTAATTCTAAAATGAGAATTGTTGCTTGTAACTGAATGCGAATGACAAGACATTCTTTTCCCCAAAAAAACACAACGAACAAACGAAGAAGAAACGAAACAGAGAACAAAGAAGAAACAACGAAATATAAAGGACGATGAAGAAGACAAACACGAAGACGATGAAGAAGAAGAAGAAGAAGACGGACATGGAACACGAAGACGAAGATGATGACCAACAATGAAGAAGAAGACGAAATCGGAATCGGATGATGATGATGAAGAAAAGGGAAATGGTCAATTTTGATGAAAAGGGTTCATGATTTGGGGCTTTTGTTGAATTGGGGCTGTTTTTTTATTTAGGGTTCAAGCTAGTTCATATGCTTCTGATTTTCATTGCGTTCATGCTGCTTCAGATGTTTTTCATTTTGATCTGTTTAGGTGTTTTTTCTTTTAACTTAATTTTAACAATTAAATTGTATTTTTAAAAATATTGTCACAATTATAATAATGGTTTTTAAAAATATAAATTATATTGTTTAATCAGAAATAATATAATAATGAGTTTATTCCACATAAGTGTCTGCCACGTCATCTTTTTATTGACACGTCATTAAAAAAATGACAACTCATCATGATTTGGACTCAAATTCTGTTTGGGGGACTAAAACTAGGGACAAACAAAATGGGGGGACTACTTTCAATTTTCACCTATAACAGGGGGACCAAAAGTGCAATTAAGCCTAATTATTATTATTATTATTTTATTGTAGAAAAGATGATAAATTTCATCATAATTAACCTACACAACTGTGAGATCTTGAATTTGAATATCGGACAAAACGTCCGACCTAACATTATCAGTAGGGGTGAAAATAGAATGGACCGAGCTGGACTTTACTAGGCCTGACCTATCAAAAATTCAAGGCTTAAGCCTGACATGTGCCCTGTTATAGACTTACTTTTTAGGTATGAGTCTAGTCTTGATAGAAGTCTGGTATGATTTATTGGCCTACTTAAAAATCTATTTCATTTTAAAATTTTTGAATAAATAATCAAACATATATTTAAATAGATTAATGAGTTAATATTCCAAAAAAATTAAGTTTTTTTTTTAATATTTAACTTCACGTTTCGAAGAATATGACTTTATAAACATTATACTTAAATTATATTTTATAATAATACATTTGAATATGTCAAAAACTAAATGAGGTTAATATGTGTAAATTACTAAAAGTTGAATATATAACCCAAGAAAATCAAATTTAATATAATAATTATGGTAGTAAAAAAAATATTATTTATATTTATTTAAATAGATCGGCCTAAAATATTTATTAGGTGACATGTAACATGATATTTTTTACTAATTAGGTTGTTTAAGAAGTTTTGGTCTTATTTGTTTAAGAAAAAAAAGTTTGGTATGGCCAATGTATGACGTAGGCCCATGTCAGTTGGTCTGACCTATTTTTATTTCTATTTATCAATTGAACTAGGATTTAAGGACATTATTTTTTTTAACGTTAATTGATGATTTAAGTTTTTATTATTATTGCAATCAAAACTCTTAAAAATTACATGATTTTATTCAAAAAATTGGAAGAATTTTGGAATTCAATTTAGCTGATTAACGATGAAAACATTTACAAACATAAAAGAAAAAACTTGACACCAAAAGATAAATAAAAGACTATCTTGTTATGAAATAATATAAAAACTATCATGTAACTTAAAGGACTACATAATTTATTTTTCGTAAATATTATATTTGTTCTTCATTTTTTATTATTATAAAATTTATATTTTACTAAATATAGTAAGTGTTCACGTTGAAATTTTTTTTTTGAGAAATTTATAATAACAATAACAATAACAATAATAATAATAATAATAATAATAATAATAATATTATGTGAATGTCATCAATCAAATTTAGAAAGAAATAAACGACTTTATTTATGTCCCAACCCATTTATTGTTATAAGGATATAAGTTTAGAAATTAAATAAAATAAAATTCATAGATAATAGTATGCAAATAAAAAATATATATGCAAGTCCAAAGGTAAAATTTAAATGACAAAGATTGGACCCAACTGAATGCGATTCTTTCCTATCTTGGATTGTAGCCCCATCTCCTCACCCTAGATTTAATATAGATAGATTTAAATATATTTTTTCTTCTTGCAAATATGCTGCATTTTAATTTTAGTTTCTATCATTTTTTTTGTTTGATTTATATCTTTGTAAATTTTAACAAGTTTTAAAATAGTCTTTTATGATTTTCTTTTACTAAAAAAATTGTGACATAACTAATTTTGGATGAAGTAACACATGATGACTGTGTAATTTCGTTGACTAGACAATATTTAATATTTAAAATTAAAATTCATTTTATTAACTCATTTAATTAAAAACATAAAACTAGTTAATTAATTAACCAAATAAATAATAAAAACTCAATAATCTTCATCTTCACTCCCAAAGTTTTTAATAAAAACTCAACAACTTTCATCTTCAATCATAATTTCTTCATCTTCAAATCACAAATTCTCATGTATGGATCCAAATTCAAAAAATTATAATATCTCATTTTTCTTACACCACACTTATAATCTTTGTCATAACCACCAAAGACATAGATTGTTTTCTATAATAAAAACCTATTTCCCTCCACATTTCTATTTCATATATATTCAATCAAAAAGAAAAAGAAAACACAAATTTATTTAGAGATTAAAGGTTGTTTATCGAGAATATAAAGACAAAAAAAAGTCAGAATTAAGAAGTTGGAAAGAGAGAAAACTGATTTGGTTTGGTTACACTCGGCGAGGTTACACTCGTTGATCGTTCTTTGGTTTGGTTTGGTTTGGAAAGAAAATCAGACAAAAAAAGAATAAATGTTTTTTTTAGTTTGTTTGACTGAGAATGAAAATAAAGAAAAAGAGGTGTGTTAGTTGACTTATGTAGCTATGTCTTTGATGGTTATGATTAGGGATGGGAATAGGCTAGGCCGTCTGTAGGGGCCTATAGTCTGGCCTACTTATGGTCTGGCCTGACCTGGCCTATTTAATAAAAAGGCTAGGCTCAGGCTGTTTTTAAAGCCTATTTATTTAAATAGGTCAGACTCAGGCTTATAAAAAAGTCTGTTAGGCCTAACAGGCCGACCTATATATATTTATTATTTATTAATATTATTTTTTATTATTATATTAATAATATTATTTTCTATTTTAAATTCTATCAATTAGGCAATCACTTACTAATCATTCCATATTCAGTAGTCGTTCCATATACGATAGCAGTTCTATATTTGGTAGTCGTTTTATATTCAGTAACTATTCAATTAGTCAATCACTTAGTAGTTGTTCCTTATTTGTTTAAGAAGTAATAATGGATTCGTTTAAAAAGGTTTTTAAAAAGGCTTCCAGGCCAGGCCAAACTATTAAAAAGGTCAGGCTTAGGCTCAAAAAAAAGCCTATGATAGGCCGTAGGCCGAAAAAATAAATCGTAGGCCAGGCTCAGGCCTTTCAAAGTCTGGCCTGACCTATTCCCACCCCTAGTTATGACAAATATTATAAGTGTGGTGTAAGAAAAATGACAGATTATAATTTTTAGAGTTTGGATCCAGATATAAGAATTTGCGATTTAAAGATGACGAAATTAGGGTTGAAGATGAGAATTGTTGAGTTTTTATTAAAAAATTTGAGGTTGAAGATAAAGATTATTGAATTTTTATTATTTATTTGATTTATTAATTAATTAATTAGTTTTAAGTTTTTAATTGAATGAGTTAATAGAATGAATTTTAATTTTAAATATTAAATATTGTCTAGTCAACAACAATTACAAATGTAAAACTTTGTTAGATTTGAAGCAAATGACATTGCATTTATAAATATAAAAGTACTTATTATTGTCTCTATATTCATCTTTGCCTTTCAATAAATTTTTTGAAGTACTACGTAACAAAGTGATAAGAACAATATAAACTAATTATTTAATCACAAAATAACCATATAATAGATCTTTATGGTGCTTCAACTTCAACTTTTGCTGTTGGAAGTCACTATTATATTTTTATCTTTTAATACCAGATAGCGGTGCGTCGCGGCCAACCCAAAAAACCGGGATAGCGAGATAGCGGGTTGCGGGATACCAGGATGACCTCTACATGAATAATACTATATAAACATGCATAATTAAACAATGTCTCAAACTCACAGTCTAAATCAAAACATACATTTAGATACCAAATAGTCTTAATCAAAATATAGATTTAGATACCAAATATCATCATGTTTTTAAACATAGTAGAGTAATAAAATTAACAAAATATTAAAACTAAAATGCATGTTATAGGAATCAAAAATCATCATCATCTTCAACATAGTCTTCTTCCTCTTCTTCCTCCTCCTCTTCCCCCATCAACTTCAATATATTCTTCGTTCTCCTCCTCCTCATCCTCATCATCTTCAACATAAATAGGTTCAACTTCTTCAACATCTTCTTCTACCACCACTTCCTTTGATATTGCTTCTTGTGCTATTTCCCTAGATGCACTTGCAGCTGCCTTTTCTTTTGCTGCCCGCCTAGTGTAGACCACCGGCTCATTAGCCCCACTTGCATTGGAAACATCAGTCCAAGTTAGATTATCACCATCATAAACTAATTCTTCAACAGGTTTACCATCTTCCCCCAATTCTCCCACTTAAAATGCATTGATATAATCATCATCATCATCATCATTCAAGACGATTGGATCAATCATATCGCTCTTTCAAAGCCTGGTTATACTTAACGAAAACCAAGTCTTCCAACCTCTTATGCTTAAGTCTACTTCTCTTCTTGGAATGAATCTAAGTATCATAATTTAAGATGTTAGTTTACTAAATTAATATGAACCTACATAGTAGAATACTCTATAACTAAATAACAAGTATTAAGTATTAACGTACATGCTCAAAAGTACTCCAATTACGCTCACATCCTGAAGAACTGCATGTCAAACTCAACACTTTAATGGCTAATAATTGCAAAAGTGGAGTTTGTGCTCCATAAGTCTTCCACCACTCAGCTGTAATGAAACAATCATTTTCATTTTATACAAGTTGTTGTGTGCTAAAAAATTTAAGAAGAAAATAAATGAAGTTCCAATCCAATTACCGGGAGCTAATGTTGCCCTTTGTCTTATTGCTCCACCCAATCCAAAGAGACCATTAGCAATCTTATATTCTGACAATTGTGTTGTAGTCATGTCACTCAGTTGATGACTTTCACTAAGTGTTTCGATGCATAAGTGAAGACCTCCCACCAATATGGGATCATTCTCAATTTCTGGTTTGCTATAAAAATACTTCGGATTTAGGTAGTAGTCTGCAGCATGCAATGGATGATGAAGTTGACATTTCCACCTTTCATCAATGATTGCAAATACATCTATGTACTTGCTTGCTTGTTCATTGAAAGCTTTTCGAATATCCTCCTTGGCCTTGATCATTGCTGCATATATATATATATATATATCCCATTGCAGGTTTTTTCTCATTATCAACAAGTCTTAACACTAGTACAAGAGGTCCCATAACCTTAAGAGTGTAAATGATAACATTCCAGAATGATGTCAAAAGTACAATACGAGTTGCCTTCTCTCCTTTAGGATCATTAGCTGCCTTGGACTTCAACCATTCTTCTGAAGTGAACATCTTTCTAAGGTTGCTTTTTTGTTTATGCAATCTTTGCAAAGTAAGAAATGTGGTAGCAAACCTTGTGACTCCATGTCTAACCAATTCAACATTGCCAGTGTTCTTCCTCATTATGTTCAACGCCAATGTGTGGTTATAAATGAAGCCAACGAGACTAATCCCTTTTTGAATAACCGTTTTAACCTTAGAAATCTTTCCAATATCTTCTAACATCAGGTCTAAACAATGTGCAACACATGGAGTCCAAAACAAGTGTGGTCTCTTGGCAGTTAGTAGTTTGCCAGCCAGTACATATTACATCCATTGTCAGTAACCACCTGCACAATATTTTGCTCACCAATCTCCTCAACAAAATTGTCCAATAGCTCAAATATCTTAATTCCAGTCTTCATGTAGGCAGAAGCATCAATACTCTTCACAAACATTGTTCCTGTTGTGGAATTCACCAAGAAATTTATCAAAGTCCTATTCTTTCTGTCCGTCCAACCATCTGACATAATTGAGCATCCATATTTTGCGCGATGCAGTTGATGACCATTCAACAAAGCCTTTGTATATTCCAACTCTTTTTGAAGGAGTGGAACCCTCAACTCATGATAGCTTGGAGGTTTCAAATGAAGATCGTAATTTCCAACTGCTTCCAACATCAACTTGAAGCTTTTTGATCTTGCAACATTGAAAGCAATTCCGTTTGTGTAAAAAAAACGAGCAATGTATTGTATCGTTCTTGCTCTTGCTTCTTTGTCACAAGTATCAATTATGCTTGTTTGTCTTTTGTCTTTTGTCTTTTCCCAATTTGTGTTCTGCTTTTTTTCATGAACATTAAATCCAAGGGACCTTTTGTCTTCTTGGCAGCCAGTAAAGGGTTTTCAATTGCCCTTTTTCCACTTCGAATTCTCCTTATTTCAGCTACATCATCATTAACATCATTGTCAATTTGAACTTCCATCTCATTTAATATTCCATCTTTTAGTGCTTGTTTCTCATCATAATCTGTCTGCAACAATAGCTTACAATCTGGTGGTATTTTTCTGCAGCTTTTTAAGTCTCCCCTTATTCCTAACTGATGTTGTCTTGCTCTAGTAATTCCTCCACTAGTTTCAACTTGACAGAAATCACATGTCACCTTCTTCCTATTATTCTTGTCTTTTACACTATTAAACTGCCATGCTAAGTCAATATTATCTCCAGTTGGTTTAAACATTCCAGATTGTGGGGTTTCAGATGATGTTGTCATGGCTATTTGCAGAACAAACAAATAAAGAAAGGAAGTAGAAAAAAAAACAAAGAGAAGTAAATTAAATTAACAAAAACAGAAACAAAAAAAGAATTAAATTAAATTAATTTAATTTAAATTAACAAAAACAAATTAAATTAAATTAACAAAATGAAAAAAGAAGTAAAAAGAATTAAATTAAATTAGCAAAAACAAAAAACAGAAGTAAAGTTAATTAAATTAAATTAACAAAAACAAACAAATTAAATTAAATTAATATAATGAAAAAAGAAGTAAAAAGAATTAAATTAAAACAAAAAATAGAAGTATATTAACAAAAACAGAAGCAAATTAAATTAAATTAACAAAAACAAATTATTTAAATTAACAAAATAAAAAAAAAAGTAAAAAT
>JBBPBS010000529.1:2457189-2488341 GCA_037974835.1 Cicer judaicum | reverse complement strand
AATTAATAGAATAAAAAAAGAACTAAAAAGAATTAAATTAAATTAACAAAAAAAAACAAAAAACTGAAGTAAATTAAATTAAAAAAAACAAAAACAAATATAGAAGTAAATTAAATTAAAACAAATTAACAAAAACAAAATTAAATTAACAAAAACAAATTAAATTAAATTAAAAAGTAAAAATTGTGTAAAAAGAGCACAAAAACAGAATGAAAAAAGAATTAAGTAAAAAAACTGAAGAAAAAAGAAAAAAATAAAAGAAATAACAGAGAAGATGGGATGGAGAAAAGAAGTAAAGAACAGAGGAAAAGCATCAAACACGAACCTTGAGATGGGACATAGCAAAAGCAACGAACAGAGCAAAAGCAACGATGAGAAGGATGAGAACAATGAGAAGGATGGAAACGATGAGAAGGATTGAAACGATGAGGAGAACGGTGACGAGAACAGTGAGATGAGAAGATGAGAAGATGAGAACGCTTGGATCTAAAATCTGAAGGGAGTAATACCAAAATTACCCCTAAAACATTTTAAAATTTAGGAGTAAAATTGGTTTTTGACGGGAAAAAAAAAGTCCAGATTTTTTTTCACATTTTTTAGGGTTTTCAAACCCACGACCCAAAACGCGACCCGTGAACGCGCCCAGGTCGCGCGCGAACTCTATTTTCACCGCTCCGCTTTGCGCCGCCGCGACCATGTTGCTCGCCGCTCCGCTCTGGCGCGATCCCGCCACGAACCGGCGCTATTGACTACCTAGAATCTAACATAGTTGGAAAAAGTTAAATAAATCTATAAAATGCATTCAAACAAGCATTTTATAAAATGATTTAGAACAAAACACACATATCATTAGTTGCAAAAATAAAATGTTCAATAGAATAAAGACAATCTTTTTTGCATAGAAAGCGAGGTAAAGATTCACCAATGAAAAAGTGAGATGCAAAGAGAGAGATGACAATGTGATGTGAAATGGGAAGTTTTCTATTTCAAATTTTGTGAAGTAATTGTATTTTGAATGTGTCAATTATATTTTAATGGGTCAAATATATTTAATTAAATAGAGATATTTGTAGAATATAATTTATTATTTTTTTGTGAATTTATTAAATACATTTTTCATCGGTAAAAAATTATAAGTACTATTTTCTAAAAACTTATTATGTAGGTATATTTTATTTTTTTGGCGGGATATTGAATAATAAAAATGGTGAAATAATATACTGATTTTTTCTTATTTGTTAGATGCCTTTTTAGTATTTTAGTTTTTGGTGATTTAATTTATTTACTAAAGTAGTCCTATTTAATATGAAAAGCAAACCTTTTCTTTTTTAATATAATTGTTTGTAGCAATGTGAATGTTCATTATTAGATAATCATTAAATCTTTTATTTGTTTAAAACTTGACAAGTGTACTATTGTTTGAAACAATTGTTTATTCAATTTTGTTATCTATACCTCTCAAATTTATCATAAAAATAAAATATTCAAAATGTCTTTACATATTTGTTTCATTCTATAACCTCTATTTGTCTTTTCATCACTATCATTAACCTCATAACTCAAACATCACAACGCATTCATAACTCAACCATCATAACTCATACTCATTCAAAACTCACTCATAACTTATATCCTATAAATCTCCTCTTCATATTGTGGTTAAAGTTACCCATGTTTGAGTTCGTTTTTTTTTCCCTTCATAATCTGTAGATTTTATCGTTATAAATAATTCATTGTATATGAAATGAATTCATGTACGTTATTCAATTTAAGAAATCACAAGTACTACGTGAATACAATTCACATAAACGTACATAAATTCATACGTTTTCTATGCAATCTCAGTTCACTTATGTAAACTCAATTTAAGTAGGTTCTTATACAAATTCAATTCACGTACGCAAACTCAATCAATGTACATAATCTTAGTTTACGAACACATATTGAGTGCATGTATGCAAATTCATTTCACGATGTTGAAGTTGTTGAAAATAGAGGAACAATAAAAATGGGGTGTGAGAAAAAGAGGGTACGAGGAAAAAAAAATATGAATATGAATATGAATATGAGGTTAAAGATAAAGATAGAAACAAAATTAAAGTTTAAAAAATGATATAAATAAGTAAAAGTATTTTGGATATTTCCTTTTTAAAGAGGGGTGTAGGTATAAAAAGGGTGATGTGTGTAGCAAAATTGTTTATATTGCAAAAATGTAAATAGTAGATGTAGATTTAGTTATAACCATCATCATTAATCATCTTCATAAATCATTATTAATCATCATCAATTATTATTAATTATCATCAATCATCATTAACCATTCATGTACGTTTACAACTGAGTTCAGGTACACTTGAAATTGAGTTCACGTAAATGGTTTAATTTTCAATCTTTAATGATTTCGCAATCTTTTAAGATTGTGTACATATATTGAATTTTCAAACTCCATTGATTACTCAATCTTAAATTACGTACTATACGTGAATTAAAATTGCGTAAATTATGAGATTTTTACTTTTTTTTTAAAGTACGTGAATTTAGTTCACGTAGCAATACAACGTGCGGGAACTGTGTTCACATACAATTCCCAAATTTAGAAGAAGAAAAATTGAATTCAGAAACATACCAACAAACATATATTTTTAGGATACTTTAATCACAATGTAATGAAGAAACTAATGGTGTAAGGTTATGAGTGAGTTATGTGAATTTTAAATGATTATGAGGTAGAGTTGGTGAAATATGGTGATTTTTTGATACGTCACTCATAAAATCTAATGAATGTTGATGAAGGTAAGTTATAAGTTAGTAAAATTATAAAAAATATTATAAATATCAAGTAGCATTTTAGGTATTTTGATTATTTTACAAATGTGAGGGATGTGGGTAGTAACGCGAGGGGGGTGGGTATCAATGTTGAAATAAATAATGAATTAAATAGATAGAAGGAAATAGGAGGAGACGAATATTACAATGTGTGTGTGAATTATATATATATATATATATATATATATATATATATGCGCAGAAAGCATATCCACGGCATGAGAGAGAGTTGTGTGGAGGAGGGAAACAAGAAGATGATCATGAATATGAATATGATTTTGAGTGTATTCAACATCCATTGTGATTGGGGTATTCTTGTGGCTGTTCTTCTTCTTCTTAATATATTGTTTCTTTTGCAACACCGTAACAGATTCTTCTTCTTCTTCTTCGCCCCATCTTCATCTTCATCCACATCCTCTCTCCTCTCCGATTCTATCAATTCTAACCTAAGGTCTACTCTACCTCCTTCTTTTTATATTTTTGTGGCTGCGTCTTTTTTTTCTTTTTTATTTTCGTATCTATGTTCCTCGCTGTATACGTCATATTATTTGCTTTACGTTTTGAATCCGAGTTAGTTTACACTTTCTATTACTATGGTATGACATAAAATTGAAGAATATTTGTGAAATTGGGTTTTTTTAGGGTTTAATAGAACAGTACCACTTAGTCAAATTGGGAGTTTAGAGTTTATGGTTTTATTATATAACCTTGCAATTACGGCAAACCCAGCTACCATCAACAATGATTGTTTTGAAATATTCGTTGTCCTCAAATCGAATGAATTTGAGAGGTTAAAGATTTAGAATAAGAAATTTAACCTGCATCACTCAACCAAAAGGAAAGTATTTAATATAGGTGTCAAAGATAGGAATATAGATTACATTAGTTTATGAGAAAATGATATCTGAAGCAGACATTTAGCTGCAAGTAGCTGACCTTAGGTTTAAAACTTGGGTGAGAAACTTCCCAACTTTATAGGGTTGTATATAATGATTTGAGCTATTGGGTGTACTCAACCAACAAAAGGAAAGCAAATTACACATAGGGATACATGTGTGTATTTTAAACAAAAAGCTTCTTGTATATGGGTTTAAACGAGCTTCTGCATCTCAGTTTTTTCAGAAACTCTTATTTAATTTCTCCATAAACATCTATAAGCTTAAGGACATTATATAAGTAAAAAATCATAAATTCATTTTAATTGAGAAGCTCCTATCAGCTAAAAGTCAACCCAAACTTGACCTTGATAGTATTTTATAAGATTCACCAATACCAAAATAACATAGACACAGCTTGTGGGACAGGAATGGACGTGTTTTACTTAGTCTTATAGCAGTCGGTGGTGGGAATACATCATATGTCACATCACAATGTTAAGTCCTATCTCATTTTATAGTTTTCTATCCTTTCTGTATAATTTTGACAAGCGATTCTTTCCATCATGACCTATGTCCAGAGCTGTTTTTTCTGTGGAATTCCCAAAATATGGAAATTCTGTGTTGGGTGTACTCTGTTTTCTTTTGGTGGCTTTATTCACTTTTCCAGCCAATAGTAATTTGTCATCTTTCTCCCTTTATCCGTTGTTTTTCTTGGTTGTATTAAGATCTGATCCATTCCAACCAACTTTAGTGGCCATATTCACCTTTCCCAGCAGCATGTTTTCCATTTCTTGCCCTTGCTAGCCAGAGTTTCAGATTCATTGGCTCGTCTATGTTTGCTGTGTGACTGTGTCTCTGACGGGAACTGTTCTTGCTTCATTTGTTATGTTCTCTAGTAATTGTGCCAATTGAAGTTTATTTAAAAATGATTCAAGTCACTTTCCAGCCTAATTCAGTTTTCTCACATTCTTAATATTTTTTCAAGACCTTTTGGTCTCTTGAATTCATATCTAGGTTTTTGTTATCTGTACCCAATGGGTAAGGTCAGTCAAGATCTTCCTCCAAGGAAAAGGAAGGGAAGACTATCACAGGAGATTCTAAACGTCTTGAGAAAGGAGACCCAAACCTTCAAAAATGGCAACTTGAGAACAACCAAGTAATGTCATGGCTGCTCAACACTATGACAAATGAAATTGGTGAAAATTTCATGTTCTATGACTGCAAAAGAGATATGGGATGCAGTGAAAGAAACATACTCAAAGGAGGATAATACGTCTGCTCTATTTGAGATTAAAAGCTTTCTTCCTGACCTTCAACAGCTCCTCTGTTACGGAGTATTTTAACATACTTAACAGATACTGGCAGCAACTACATATATGAAGTTTGTGGAAGGATTCTTGGATATGTGAGTTACTATGGTTGAAGATCATTTTGGAGAATCTGAAGATAAAGTGGGATGAACCAATGAAACTCTATTGTGATTATAAATCTGCTATTAGCATAACGCATAATCCAATGCAGCATGACAGAACGAAACATATTGAAGTCGACATACATTTCATCATAGAAAAACTTGATAGTGGCCTAATTTGCACTCTATATGTCTCCTCCCAAAGCAACCTTGCAGATCTTCTAACTAAAGGGCTAAATAATAGCAACTTTGAAAAAATTGTATCCAAACTGGGAATGGAGAACACCTGTTCTCCAACTTGAGGGGGAGTGTCAAAATCTGTTTCTGTTTTATTATTAAAAATATCCCTAAAGTATAGAGATTCGGTTGTATAAGAGTACTAGTAGGGATTTAGTTATATATGAGTACTAATAGGGATTTGGTTGTATAGTAATTTAGTATATATATATCTGATGTATTGTCAACATAATTTAATTCGACAAAATATATTTTTACCCTAATTCTTGAGATTTAAATTTAATAATCCCATTATTTCAGGACTAAAATCTAATGGTCTCTTAATCCGACACTTCACCTCAAGCTCGTGAATAGATGTAAATCATTCCTAGATAAGCTTACTTTTATTTGAGTCAAATTCTGACTTCAGTGACAGAGGTAACTAATTAATTAGATAGTTGCAGAAGTCATTTGGAGTAGGAGAGCTAGATTCTCTTGAACAACCTTCATCATACTTTCAATTACTCAAGAAAATTGTGTCTCTGGTTTTTTTCCTTTTTTTTTTCTTTTCTTCTGGTTCAGTTCTATCACTCACCCAGACCCTCTAATACTTTGGATCATATTTACCCTCTAATACTTTGGATCATATTTATAGTTGTGTCTTTGCAGTCATAAGCCAACATCAAGTCGGGTGATTAATAAGTTGATCTGACAATGTGAGGGTATTTTGTTTACTCTTGCAGAACCTCAAAGATTGTGACAGATGCAGATTTGAAGTTTTTAATGGAGATTTTGGACGAAAAACTAAATGAGAATGATAAATGGGAGGATGTCATAGATAAAAGAAACCATCATTTATACTACAATGCAAAATGCAGCAAGCCTAAGGTTACTGATTTTATTTTAAACCTAAGTGTAGACATTATAATATATCGTGGCTATTCTTTGACTGTGTTGCTCGTAGCTTTTGTTGTAAAATACCAATTTGCTTGCACACAATAATTTTCTGCGTCGGACATCTTAAGTTTACGAAGCTTGAATTGTTATATGACGAGAGAAACATACCCATGTTTTCCCTTTTTCTATCTTGCAACAATGTGCAGGGAGGCCTGGGCTCTGACACAAATGCAGAGTCCAACCATCCTCCGGCAGACTTTGTCCTCTAATCAGCATATTCATTAGCATTTGTTCAAGTTAAGGAAAAATAGTAATTTTTAGGTAATATTGATATATGAAGCACTTACAGTGACAGAAAAACATGACATGATATGTGTGTGCGCGCACGCACATGTGTATATTGTACTCCATTTGAGGAGCAATTAGTTGAGAGGAGGTAATATCAACATTTTGAGTATTGTAATAACGTCAAGGATGAATAGGTAAAGAACAAAATTTTGAATGAAGTATGTTGGAGACTTTTCATAACATTTTTAAAATGTTAGTTATGTGTATAATTTGTTTACATTTTAAGTCAATTTCATTGAAAAATATTTAAAATAAAATGGATGTTTTTGTAAGAGTTGTGTCCTTCAAATGTCAAACTATAGTTAAGGTTATGTGTCTAAGAGGTGTCTCAGTTGTGTTTGGTGCATGGCCAAGGTGATCAAAACTATTTTTTTAACCAGACACTTGGTGAGGAGTGTTTGACATTGAAAAATACTATGCTTCACAGGTTGATAGTCTCTTTCCTTCCTTAGTCATTTTTTGATTATTAGTTATCAACTTATCAGTGTTGGGGGTTTACACACAGTTTTTAGGTGTTCTTCATGCGCATGCATAATCTTAAATTTGGTGATTCTAGTTTAGTTTAGCGTGTTATATAAACATATGACAACAAAATGGTTTTTGAAGATTATATATTATAAAGTATATTAATTGTCTCTGGATGTTGCAGGATGGTCCGCTTAGATATTTGAGTGTGACTGTATTCAATGATGTTTCGGCTGAGATGCTAAGAAACTTCTACATGGACAATGACTACAGAAAGCAGTGGGATAAGACAGTGGTTGAGCACAATCAACTGCAGGTGGACGAATCTGATGGTTCTGAAGTTGGTCAGACAATTAAAAAGTTCCCTCTTTTGAGTCCTAGAGAATATGTGCTAACTTGGAAATTGTGGGAGGGAAGGGATAAAACCTTTTACTGTTATATGAAGGTAACATCCGGTTATGGTGTTGCATTAATATAAATAATTGCTATTAGAAACTTTTTAGTATTAATGCACATTGTTATTCTCCATGTATTCGCGATTGCTTTCTCATATGGATGTTGTTGTGGCTCCATATCCCGCTCTGTTTCTCTTCCCCGGCACTTTTTGTCCTGTCATTCAACAAGAAGAATCTTTGTAGGAAAAAATGGAATGAATTTACCTAGAAAATCTGTTGGTCAAGAAATTAGAGATTAGAACTTGGAAGACTGTGTTGTTTGCATGTAACACTATCCACTAGTATATCAATATTATCACCATATTGTGATAATTTGATATTCATTTGTATGGGTTTTGTACACTAGACACTGAAATATTTTCACATCAAACCATTCTGATTTCTCATTCTGTACATATTTTGGATAGAACCTCTTAGCCATTGCATGACCTTCATGCATACCTCTTTTTCAAGCAATGATTACTTGATTTTTTATTTTCATCTTTGGTTACAAACCTTGTTAGGAATGCGAACATCCTTCAGCACCACGGCAGAGAAAATATGTACGAGTTGAGCTTTTTAGATCTGGCTGGCGAATAAGAAAAGGTAGATTGTCTGGGTTATTTCAGTTTTTTTCGTAAACAACACAAATAATGGTAATTTTTCCTGTAGAAATGTAATTTTTTTATCCTCATAAAAATGGTTGAGATATCTCAACTCCATGTGTAATTTCTTCATAAAATACATACTAAATTAAATAATATTAATATACCTTGGCAACTTATTTGTATTTCTGTGCATTTTGCTTGGAGTGTTTTTTGGAGTTTAATGCCGTTTAAAATCCTTCATCGCACCCAGTGATATTCTTATGCTCCCTTTCAATTTATATATATATATATATATATATATCATTGTTACTCAACAATGATGGATGATTTCTACCTATGAAATAACTGTTTTGTGACTAACAATTGTATAATTACAGTACCTGGTAGAAATGCCTGTGAGATCACTATGTTTCATCAGGAAGATGCTGGTTTGAACATGGAGATGGCAAAACTGGCTTTCTCCAAAGGCATATGGAGTTATGTATGCAAAATGGATAATGCGTTTAGAAGATACTCTTCTGTAAGCCGCCATTTATCCAGTTCAGTTACCACTTCAGTCAATTTAATGCAGAAGGTTAGTGCTATTAGTTTCACAGACCATCATTTAATGTATTTTCTGGTTTGAACCTTTCAATTTTCCGATGTTGATGCCCTGTATTATAATTACGGGAGTGTTGCTTGAGGCAGATTTGCTGATTATAAGTTATAACTGTTAAATTGTTAACATATATACCAACTTTTCAATTTTAATTACTTCCTTTCTATGTTATATGTCATGCATTTAACCTGTATTTTGTTCTGACAGAGGTACCGACCTCTTTCATTTCAAGTGCAGAGAATCAGTATGCTTTCATTTTAGTTTTCTTGACATAAATAGCCTACCTATGAAAATATTTCGATGTGTTGGATTTTTTTTTGTTTCCTGCATGCAAGATCAGGCTATCTTCTTTGGGAACAATCCATTGATTTAATTTAATGTCATATCATCTTATGTGTATCATTCTTGGCAAAAGTTGTGACTGATATTCACTCCAAATTTAGAACTAGTCAATAATTGCCATGTGTAGCATAATGGCACCTCTCATAACTAACAAACAATTCCTTGTGTATAGGTACCGGCTTGCTTGGAATCTAGTACTAGCAACATATCTTCAGTTCATCCTACTATCATTAATCATGATGATCAAGTTACTAACGAATCTCAAGTGCGTGCGTTCTCAAGAAGGCCATCAAGGAAGTTGGTAGCCAATGGTTTGCTGCTTCTGGGGGGTGCAGTATGCCTGTCTCGTGGTCACTCTAGCCTAGGTGCTAAAGTTGCGATGGCATACATCTTCACAAAACTTAGTAAGCGTTGTACAAACTCAAACCAAACAAAACCAAGTTGAGTGATGAAGTAAACCATGTGTTGCAAATTGTAAAATATTTATACCACCGTTCAACTTTTTATAGAATGTAAAATTAGTCAACTCCGGTGTTGAATCAATCTTATCAAATTTTATATAATTTTGACATACTGGATTTGTAATAATATAGTATATAGTATAAGTTAAGAATTGAGTCGAGCTGGGTAAACTTGATTTAGTTCGACTTGAAAAGAATTGGTTCAACTTAAAATTCAAATTTGCTATAATTTATTTTTTAATACAAACTTTAGCAAATTTATTTTTTATACAAACTTGACTCGATTTAAGTCTATAAATAATCTGGTATGCTATACTACAGACCATAATTTTTTATCATGGACCATATAATTTGCACTAGGTTTATTGATTTATTTTTTGGATTTCAAATTAACTTGTTACACTTAGTTGGATATCTGTAATGTTTAGAGGTACACTTTTGAGAAAACGTGGTATAAATGTTGCTTTTACAATGTAGTACTTCCATAACAAAGTTGAAGAAAACTTCTCAAATGTGAGATTTTTAAGTGGTTAATAAAGTTACGTAGTAATAGTATGATATTCAAAATAAATTTATTTACTTTCATGATATCCATAAAAACTACAAAAATATTATTTATTGCTTGCAAATAACACACGTTCTCTAAGTTTTTTAGCTTTTAAATGACACAAACATCTCACTTTAATAAATACAAATTTGCTTCCCACATCCCTCATATTTTTTCCCACACCCCTAAAAAAATTTTCAAACCCTAAATACCAAAAATACCCCCCTTCACTCTTTATTCAAACCACTATTCATCTTCCCCTAACCTTCTTCATCTTCACTAAACCTAACCTTCAACCTTCACTAAACCTAACCTTCAACCTTCACTAAAACCATCTTCAACCTTCACTAAAACCATCTTCAACCTTCAACCTTCAACCTTCAACACATCTTCAAGACATTCAACATCATCTTCAACCATCAACACATTCGAGTAAGGCATTGTATTGTTGTTTTTGGTTTTTGGGTTAACCTTCTTCAAGAAATTCTGTTTTGTGGGTTTAATGGGGGATGATTATTTTCTGTTTTCTGGGTTTAATGGGTTAGGCATTCTTCATCTTTTAAACATTCTGGGTTGAAGATTGTTTTCTGGGTTTAATGGGTTTTATGGGTTTAAGGATTTTCAGTTCACGTGTTCTGAAGGTTGAAGGTGTACGTGAACTGAGTAGCTTTACGTGAACTCAATTCACGTATGTGGACGTGAACTGAGTTCACGTATGTGGACGTGAACTGAGTTCACGTATGTGGACGTGAACTGAGTTCACGTATGTGGACGTGAACTGAGTTCACGTAGGCAGGAATTATGAAAATGGAGTTCACGTACGTGAACTGAATTCACGTAGGAAGGGCCTGGAGTTCACGTACGTGAACTGAATTCACGTAGGAAGGGAAGGCCTGGAGTTCACGTACGTGAATTGAATTCACGTAGGAAGGGAAGGCATGGAGTTCACGTACGTGAACTGAATTCACGTAGGCAGGGCCTGGAGTTCACGTACGTGAACTCAATTCACGTAGGCAGGGCTTGACTGGTTTTCAAGTTCACGTAGCTAGGTCATGAAGTTCACGTACGTGAACTAAATTCACGTAGCAGGAATGGCTGGTTTTCAGTTTAGTTTTGTCATTGCACTTTGTTCATGTTTATTATGTTTTCTGAATGTTATTGTTTATTATGCAGAAATGGTGCGAACAATGTTTACTGACGGAGACGGTAATGTTATAGAAGTGCCTGAAAGTCGACGTGTTAGACCAACCGCTTCTGCACGGGCTCACCGTGCTCGGCTTGAAATGCGGTACCAACAAAGATTGCAGAGGCAACAAGCAGAACAGGCGTAAGCAGAACAGGGGCAAGCGAATGATGATGCCCATGCTGATGAGGCCCAGGCTGATGAGACACACCGTGATGAGGCCCACCCTGATGAGGCCCAAACTGAACCAGCTGACGGATATCCCGGGGGTCCGATTGACAGATCTGTCTTAAGGACATATGGGGATCATGTTGCGACACGACTATGGGACGGCGTTGTAAGTAAATATTGTAATGAAGTTAAATATTTATTTTAATGAAATTAAATATTTAATTTTGGTTAATGTGTTTCAACTTACATTTATATTGGTAATTTATTTCAGGATCGCGGAGAGTTAAGGGTTTTTAGCAATGGCAAAAAATTAAAAGAAGCTGTCATTGAAAATGAAGAGGTTGAGGAACTTGTCAGAAGTTCTGGTTTATATCCATTGCTAAAATGCAGCTACGAGATGATCGATAAAGGTCTAATTTCTGCCTTTGTCGAGAGATGGCATCGTGACACTAACAACTTTCATCTTCCAATTGGGGAGATGACCATTACTTTGGACAATGTGTCTTCGCTGCTGCATATATCCGTCACCGGTGCGTTTTTTAGCGTGAATATATTAAGTAAGGATGAAGCTGCGGAATTATTGGGTGAGCTAGTCGGGGTTAGTCTGGCTGATGCATATGCTGAGTTTAACATGACGCGCACAACCACTGTTCGGTATAGTTGTTGCTCGACGTATATCATCAGCGATGTGCTGATCAGCATTGGCAGATGGCTGCGAGGGCATTTCTGTTATTTTTGGTGGGTTGCACCTTGTTCAGCGACAAGAGTGCATTCGCAGTGAGTGTTGCCTACTTAGAATGCTTTAGAGACCTCGACTCATGTGGGGGATATGCATGGGGTGCTGCTGCGCTTGCTTACCTGTACGATAATCTTCGAGAAGCGAGCATGCATCAGATTAGGACAGTATCCGGATATCTGACACTATTACAGGTATTTGCAATTGCTTTCGTTGTTTGATTGATTTCATATATTTGTGGTTTGTTGATTTACTGATTTATGAATATGTTATTACATATGTGCAAGCGTGGGTGTATGAGCATTTTCCAACATTGTGTGCGAATTGTTGTCGACTATCTCGGAGTTATGATCAGGAATACCCGAGAGCACTTAGATGGAAACCAAAACGGGATAAAGGTTTGGTTATTCCATTTAGGAAAGCACTGGATGAGATAGCTGTTGACGACATATGTTGGACACCCTATAGAGAGCATAGACTGAAGCGACCATTTGAGGTTGTTTCACTATTTAGAGGATGGATACGCTGGGGGCCCAAGATGTATGCTCACTTATCAGATAGGGTATTGCGTCAATATGGACATGTCCAAACCATCCCTAGTTCACCTTTGGAGATAGTATGTCAGACGACCACACCAGAGAAAATGGACATCATGTTTACGCAATATGCTATTCATGTAGTTGATGTTGGGGCAGTTGTACACAGACCTGCAGACTGCGCTAATGACTACATCGACTGGTTTCGTCGAATTTCTCATCCATATATCATTCGCAGAGAACCAGTCTATGTAGCTCCTTTAGTTGCAGAACCTGCCAATGATCATGCTCCAGATATCACGGTAAATTCATTATACTTTAAGTTATACATCTATTAATATTATTAATCATTTAATTAATTAATATGCTTTTTAATGCAGTGTCGGGCAATACAACTTGCAGAGGAGCTTCTGGGTCGACAACTGGTATTACCTGATGGCATGCCAATCGTGAATGAAATAATTTTGTTATTGCGATCTCAGAGTGGTCGTGGTGGTGCTAGAGATTGGACTAATGTAGTGTCTTATCGTAGGAGACATAGACAGACTTAGGATTTAGATTTTGTATTTTCGATGTATTTGATATCTATTTTGGTATGGATATGGATATTTTGGATATTTTGTGGATTATGGTTATTGGATATTTTGGTGTGGATTATGGATATTTTGTATATTGGATATTTTGACTGGTGTTTCAATCAATTACAAAATGATAATTGTTCTAAGACAGGTGTTTCTATCGATTACCTAATGTTTAGAAATTACACGTTCATTGTATGTTTGAAAATTACACGTTCATTCAAATAATGCACATACATTGTATGTTTGGAAATTACACGTTCATTCAGTTTACAATAAATTCATTTATAGTTTCTAGAAATATCTGCAACCAATGTTGAATGCGATCCATGTAAATATTCTCCCATTGTCGTGCTTCTTCGTTGCAATATCTTTTCCACAAATTACTTACTGGTGGTATAGGAGAATCTGACTTTAAATAAACCTGTTAAATTAAATAAAATTATAAATCAATTATGAATCATCGATGGTCGAAATGACAGTTATTAACAAATGCAAAATGACAGTTATTAATCAATGCAATAACAATGACAGTTATAACTGTACAAAATGACAGTTATTAACAAATGCAATAACAATGACACGATGATCTGATGTTGGTGGACTTCGAAGTGGAAAATATGTTTGTGATTGGTGAAGTGATAATGCGACGACAATCACGTTAAACTTTGAAGCAATCACATATCTCATTTCTGGAAGTGTCATCCATTTATCCTTCGTTGCAACTTGCTCAACATACACATTGTGTATAAGTTGTCGAACATAATTTTCTCCACCAAATAGTATCTCGTAATGAGACATGAACTCTTGAAGCTCATTAATACACTGTTGACGGATGAATGCCCAATAGTTCTCACTCATTCCAAGTAAAGCTGCGACAGCACGATATCCACAATTACCATCATCACCGACATCAATAATGTCATCTATGAAATTATGCATTTCAACTGGCAACCAATCTTTGAAGACGAGAACTCTTGGTTGTTGAACTTTACTAACTGATGGTCGAGGTGTGAGCTTTTGGACTGATGGTCGAGGTGTGACCTTTTCGACTGATGGTCGAGGTGCCATGTTTTGTAATTTTCTGGTATCAATAGTGCTACATGCATTTGTGCCACTACATCGAATACTTGCATCCACATACTCCCACCAAGATGAATCACGCTTCGTTGATTTATCTCTATTTGATACCTTACTTTTTACTCTTTTTGGTGCACCTTTTGTTTTAACCTTGGAAACCGATGGAAACATCGACATTTTCGATGGAAACGCGATCTCTCGTAATTTACCTTTAAGTGAAATTTTGCCAGGTACATCAAAATCTTCAAACTTTTTCACTATGACATCTATTTCATGTTTCACAGATAACTCTGAAGGTTTACTCGATGCATCAACATGAAAAGTTAGTTTACTCCACCAAACATGAATAGAAGCCAATGGAATGGAACGTGGGATCATACTATACCTGGCTATTTCACATGCATAAGGTAGACCATGAGTTGTCCTAATTGTGCAACGACACTCAGTCTAATCAATACCTACATACTTGACGCGGTCATACTCTGCCGCAATGTGATCAATTACATTTTTTGACCCAACACCACGCAAATTCGCGTATAATCTGTTACTATATCGATGCACCTTTTGAATTATGCTCTTTTCAAATGATGCAATTATTTCATTGTGTTGTAATGCAATCATACTATTGATGGTTTCCCAAACACTGCATAGATCACCAATACTATCTTGTAATATCCTTTTCAAACTCCAATGCGCCGACTCAACCCTTTGTGTTGTAGTGTTCCCAAAATGCATAACTCTATTTGTCCACGCCTCAACAAACCTTTCCTTGTGAGGAATTAACCACTGCTCGTGTACATAATCATAAAAAATAGAACAACTACTACAAATTCCTTCAAATATAGCCAACTTCGTGTAATACTGAGTCTCATCATAACTGTAAATAAGAGCCTCTCATGCCTCCATTATTTGCACTTGCTTCTTTTTTGGAAACACGGTCGTCTTGCACTTGGCTTTCACGTTCTTGCATATATGAAACAAGCATAATAAATTCACTGCTTTTGGAAAAACATTTTCAACCGCGTTCATCAAAGCAAGGTCTCTATCAGTAACAATGACTTCAACTTCACCACTTGTAATCTGTTCTTTCACCATTTGTAGTGCCCATATGAAGTTATCAACACGCTCAGATTGTAGATATGCAAATCCCACACAAAATGTCATTTCAGTAGATGTAACACCGATAATCTCAAGTAATGGCATTCGATATCTACAAGTCTTGTAAGTGCTATCTATAATCAATATAATGTGAAAATTATTTACAAGAGTGATAGAGTCTGGATGGGCCCAAAAGATGTCCCTTAATTTATCTGAACCTTCTACTTTCCTATATCGATACACGTATTTGTCGCGTTCCATCAATGTCAAAAGATGTTGCATTTTTGTTCTATTACCTCTAAGTGATGAACGATATCCTTGACGTGCATTGTAAATTTGTTTTATTGTCGTCAAATTTTCAACATTGTGATCCCTCAATGTCATTAAAATGTTTTTTGGTTTTACAAAGTTCTTTGTCATATCACCAAGTACATTTTTCTCATCTTGAGACAATCGGCCTAAGAAAGAGTGACCGGTCAGTTTTTTAGCCAACTCGTGGTTATGGAGACCACATATGACATGCAAATACCATCCATCACCAACACTTGATCGTGTTCCTCTCAATCTAAATGGACAATCACATTTTCTAGTCCAAGTACTCTTCGTAATATTTGGATTCTTCCATGGTCTATATTTACCACTTCTTTCACAACCAAGAATTAATTTCGTCTTTGTTCTTGGTCGTGCGGTCGCATTTTCAGATCTAAAAATCACAACAACAATTCCATTTTCCCTTCCAACCTTTCTAGCCCATTTCAATAATTCATCTCGTGTATCAAACATCACGCCGGTTGTAAACACATCAGTCAAATCAATCATAATAGGTTCAACTCCGTCATTCATAGGGTCAAAATTAGGTTCCACATTATCACACATTTCTTCAAAATCATACATTTCTTCAAACACATCATGTTCCAAACCTTCCAAACCTTCATACATTTCATCACTATTGTCTCCCCCTTCATCCATTTAACTGCATCCAATAAATTACATTAATATAATATAACTATTGTTAAACACAATAAAAAAAAATGAAAAATTGCATGTTGAAAATAGCCTACGTGAACTAAGAAAGCGTACGTGAACTTAGAAAGCAGCCTACGTGAACTCAGTTCACGTATCACTCACGTGAACTCAAATTCAGTCCCCTACGTGAACTCAGTTCACGTATGAACAATTTGGAAAAATTTCCCTTGGCTACGTGAACTGAGTTCACGTATGAACAATTTGGCAAAATTTCCCTTGGCTATGTGAACTGAGTTCACGTATGTACAATTTGGCAACATTTTCATTGGCTACGTGAACTGAGTTCACGTATGTTTACGTGAATTCAGTTCACTTGTGTGCTACGTGAATTCAGTTCACTTGTGTGCTACGTGAATTCAGTTCACGTATTCTATAAAATCAACCAGCCTCCATAACCATACGCAATCCTAGTTCACGTATGCCTACGTGAACCTAATTCACGTAAATTGTAAAAAAAATTCATCTTGTGAGCTACGTGAACTCAGTTCACGTGAAGGTACGTGAAATGAGTTCACGTACGATACCCAGATCTGGAAAAAAAATACAGTGCAGAACTCCTTACCTGCTTGTTTAGATTCACGTTAATGATGATGATGATGAAGGTGTTCAAAGTGATTGAACTATATTGAACATGAAATGCATCAAAATGATGAAGGTTGAAGTTGGTAGATAGTGAGAAGATGAAGGTTGATGAATGTTGAAGAAAATTGATGAAGGTTGAAGAAGGTTGATAAAAAGTGTTTTAATTGAGAAAAGAGGGAAGGGCATTTTTGGTATTTAGGGTTTGAAAAAAAATTTAGGGGTGTGGGAAGAAATATGAGGGGTGTGGGAAGCAAATTTGTAATAAGTATAGTTCAAGTCAAGATACGACATTTTTTGAAATATTTTGAAATATTGTTCAATATAGTTTGCTATGTGCTTTTGAATACGTTTTATTTACTTAAGATTATCTTCCGCCAATAAATGTTAGACTTAGTTTCTTTGAGAGTTGTAGGCACAATGTTAAATGTTAAATGACACTTGCTTCTTTTTAAAATGACATCTATAACTCAACGTAGTTAAATCAACCTCAAAAGTAGGATAGCATGTTTCGGAATAGATAGGATAACTGCTAATTTTTTGATAAATTACATGAATAATACTATATAAACCTATATTTAATAGAAATTTAACAAATGACTCAAACTATGAAACATTCATAATTAATAATAAAAATTCAAAAGTTTTACTCTTAAAATACCAACAAAAGTCATGGAAATAAAGATGACATATATTGAAGTCTTTAATATAGAGTAATAAAATAACTAAATATTAAACTCAAATGCATGTTGTAATATAAGAATCAAAGATAAGCATCATCTTCATTAACATATTCTTTTTCTTAGGTGAAAGTTAAAACAACAAAATAAAGAAGAAAAAAATAATAATGAGATCTTGCTGAAAAACATTGGAATTAACTACGTCGGGATAATGAAATCTCACTAGAATTTTGTTTCACGCTGTCGCATTCAAATACTGCACCACATCAGAACAGGCAAAATTTCGCTAAGAAACATTGAGATTAATTACCTAGCTCAATACATAAGCTAATATTAAAATTGTACTCAACATCATCTTATAATTAGAATAAACATTATAGGGAAATTGAAATAATAAAAGAACTAAAATAAAATAGAGATATATAGATATTTTATATATATATATATATAAAAAAAAAATAAAAAAATAAAAAAGAATATAGCTGCTCCGCAAAAGAGTGGGAGCCTTATAATTACATTGGTAGTATATCGCTGTCAGGCAAATACAAATACCCGTTTCTCCTTTTCCCTCCTAAATTTAGCCAAACAGAAAAACAACCAAACAAATCCTTTCTTTCAATTTCAATTTCAATTTCAATATCCATTTCCATTTCAATGTTGTTGACTTGTTGTACTCAATTCATTCCAAACGCACGCATTAAACTTAATTGCTTTCTTACATAATAATTTATTGCATCGAAGAAGAATAAGAAGAAGATGCACCACAACCATAATGTGTCTTCATGGTTGTGGATTGCTTTTCTATTTGCGGTCTCAACCATCACAGTTCATTGCAAAACTTCCTCCCAAGATGGTACCATGCTTTCCTAATTCTTAATTCCCCTTCAATTTCAACTTCTTAATAATTTTATTATAATCATAATAATAATAATAAATTGCATCCCATTGCATTCACTTTTCAGTTTCAGCCCTTAATGTTATGTATACCAGCTTGAATTCTCCCTCCAAACTATCTGGTTGGAAATCAAGCGGTGGTGATCCTTGTGGTGACTCATGGAAAGGAATCAAATGTTCATCCTCATCTGTCACAGAAATGTAATTCATTGATATTAACATACATTGTCTTTTAATTGTTCGATAGAATCTGAGTTTAAATTATGGTTCAAAATTTTTGACCGGACTTTATTTACCTTCTGACCCAACTCTGAATTACGAGGAAACAAAAAAAAAGTTATTTTGGTCCTAATTGATTGTGGCATGTATGTTTTTTACAGAAATTTATCTGACCTGGGACTTACTGGATCAATGGGCTACCAATTAGCAAGCTTAACATCAGTTACTTACTTGTGAGGCCCATATATTCGAATACAAACATCATCTTTTATTTTTCATTCACAATGCACAACATCACTTCAATTAAATGTCATGCATTCATTTTTCCATAGTACAGTGATTTGAGCAACAACAACCTCAAGGGTGATATACCATATCAACTCCCTCCAAATGCTCGTAACATGTAAGTAACCTTATTAATTATTACTCACAAATAACAACTATTTATATTTATTTCCATAAATATTTGTTACCACCTTTCCTTAATGAGCAATTGGTTTTTTATTCCAATATATTAGTCTTGTTTAGGAGTTATTGTGAATTTGAGGTTTTTTTCTCTTTGACATGATAAGGTAGATAGATATCAAATATTCAATATGTCTTCAACTGTCCAAATTTTGAATATCTGTTTTACATTACTATCCATACATTCTTGGTCAAAGATGTTTGGATTCATCTCCTTTATTTTAAATTGAGATAAAAAAATCTAATCTGCTATAGTCAAAATTTCTTCTAGGTAATGTAATTGCATTTGATTGGTGTCATTCATACATACATACACACGTTTGTGACCAATAATTTTGTAATCTGATAATGCAGAGATCTTTCTAAGAACGAATTCAGTGGAAGTATACCGTATTCCATTTATCAGATGAAAGAACTCAACTCTCTGTAAGCAAAGTTCATTTCTATATTTTTGTTTTCATAATATTCTTAGATTTTTTTCTTCATTTCTCAACATGTTATGCGTGCAGGAATCTTGCACATAATCGGCTCAATAACCAGCTGGGCGATATGTTTGGGAGCCTCCCTAAACTCAAACAATTGTTAAGTGTAACCATACTTTTGTCAAGCATTTAATATCATGATCTGTACTTTCACTGTACTGTTGATTTTGGTATTTGATTGGTGTTAAGGGAGAACCTATTATTAACAACCTGGTTCATTGACTGTTAATCATTGAATTACAATATAGGGATGTTTCATTCAATTCACTATCAGGAAACCTGCCTCAGAGTTTAAAATCACTCAAAAACCTCAAGAAGATGTAAGAAATGAATCACTATCACTGTTTAGGAACACATACCATACCTGACAACTGCATGTTAACTTCTTTTTGTCCTTGTACAGACAACTGCAAAACAATCAATTCTCTGGTTCAATAAATGTCCTTGCCAACCTTCCACTTGACGATATGTAAGTTCATCTTTACCCACCTTAGAATGATTTTCCATCCCTCCCACTCCCTCCTCTATGAAACTTTCAATATATTTGACTCTTTAGACTTGCGGTGCAGCGGTAGTACCTAAATAATATGTTCTGCATCATCTAGATGTCCATATATATTATCTATAAATCATTGTTATATATGACTGTTTGGTTATTCGTTAATTGAAATCCATTTTTTGCATAAAAGAAAAACAAGATCTTTCGTAATGAATAAGTGAAATGTCAAAGTTGTTTGGTCAATTTATGACTTATTTTGATATAGATAGATATTTTAACTTGACGATGAGTCAATTTAATTGTTATGCACTAACGGTGTAAAAATTTTACACTATTAACACATCACAATCATTCACAAAAATAACTTTAGAGGTATTTTTTAAAGTCAAACATCTTTAATAATCTAATAATTGTGACTGATTGACACCGTAAAAACTAAAAACTTTTGATTTATTTATTCAAGAGGCTGAACATAAAAAACTAATTATTATTATGATTTGAGTTTAATTTTAATGCATTGTCGGTATATATTTTTTTTATACTATCGATGCATCACAACCCTTCGTTGACATAATTTTATAAGTAGTTATGATAAAAGTAAAAGATCTCTAATTATTGTGATTAATTGACGGTGTATATAACTTAAACCACACTTTTAATAATAACATCAAAAATATTTATTCAACTCATCTAATTTTAAATGTCAAGTCGTTAATAAAAGTGTCCACGTCATAAAAAAGAAATGTAAAGACAAAAAAAAATCTCTAAAATTAGTGAATAGCGACAAAAGAAACCAATTTACAAAATGAGGGACTACAAATTTGTTTTGGGAAAAATAAAGGGACCATTTAAACGTATGATTTTTAACAGGAATGTTGAGAACAACAAATTTACTGGTTGGGTTCCCGAGGAGTTAAAGGACATAAATAACTTGAAGTAAGTACTTTGTTACACTTATTTGTTGAAGGATGACGTACTTGGGTTGTTTCTCTAATTTTTATTGTTAATTACAAAGAACTGGAGGAAACTCTTGGTCAACTGGGCGAGCACCACCTCCTCCCCCCGGTACACCTCATATCAAGCATTCCGCTAAAAAAGATGGAGAATCTGAAAAATCTGGAAAATCTGTTATAATTGGAGTGATTATAGCAGGCATAGTTATTGTTGTGCTGGCCATAATCATAATTGTTGTTTCTCTTTCTAAAAGAAGGTCATCTGGACGTTCTTTACATCTTACTGAGGAAGAGAGGCGTAGCCAGCACAGATCTTTTACGCCCCTTGCATCTCAGGAGTTATCTAAGGATCCATTTCCTTATACCACCACAGAAAACAAAGGTGGTTTTTTTCATTCACAGATTTCATAATACTTTCTGTTTATTCATGACTACATATTTTTCATATGTTTTGTGTTGAAATTTTTTAAAATTTTGATATATGTATCTAACGAGGAATATGATCCTCTATAAGACTCTAAAATTTTGAAGTTGCAGCGATATTGTAGCTGCGTAGTTTAATTTAAAATCTTGATCTTTAATGAAAAATATAACTATAGTGTAAAAGGAGACCTATTCACAGAGTTGTTGCGTGTGACTAGACGTCATTAATTTGAGCTGTAGAATTAGCATCATGCAAATGTAAGGTAAAGACACCTACACTAGATCCAAAATAGTCTGACTCTTCTTTGGACACCTCTAAAGTGGGAAGTCTTTAACACCGGTTGCCATTTTGTAATTGGAGACTAGAGTGTAAAACGAACATCCTGATGACTACCGCCTAGAGGAGTAGTCTTATGTTATTATCTTAGGTTGCATTTCCTTGCACAATTCAATATCAGACTGTAAAGAACAAGAGCAGAGAAGAAATAAAATGAAAGGTGGTGTAGAAGAGAGACGTGGAGTCAAAATTCCCATGGAATTGATACGCGAAAGTGAATTATCACCACAAGAAATCTGATTTCTTAAAGACCAAAATTCTTAGAGGATTGCTGCTTTTGACAGTGTGATTAATAATAAACCAACTGTATTTATTTATGTTGGATACAAATTTGATTTTCTTTTATGTTTTCATTGTTTTTTAGGAAGGACAGTTTAATTTAGATTTAAATGTTCCTTCTTTTCATCATAGGAACTGAAATTCAGAGTATTATTTATCCCACAATGGGAGCTCAGCTCTTGACAATAGATGTTAATCCTCTGGAGATTAGAAGCCCTGAGTAATAAAGATAGGAAAGGAAAAAGGGAAAAAAGAAAGAACAGTGAAGAGTGGCAATGAGCAGTCCAACTCCAAAAGCCAGACAGTATATTCCAAATTCCCTGGTATCCTCCCCTGATCATATATTGCCTGTCCAGTCTGTTATAGTGTTCCCTCTCTCCCTCAATCAATACCTCCACTCCTTACCTCCCTACATTGCCTATCCTTCACTGCTCCTTGTATATCTCTTCTTCTTCTCTCATAGACACGCATGCCACCCTTCTCTTCGAATTCACAACGTTCAATGGCTGACCATCTTCACACTAGTTTATGTACTGATAATGGTGGAAGTTGACTGATTTCTGAGTGGAAATTCTTTATATTATTGCATGATAGATTGTAATTACTTAATGATTGCGACTTGCTAGAGATAAAATGGAGTTGACATTATATAATAACTGATTTCAGATGTTATATTGGTGACAGGATTTAAGTGTACGGATTCCACTTCAGTTGACATAAAGGCTTTACAAAAAAGTCCATCGACTAGTGTTAGGTCATCAATTTCTGATTGTGTGCAGTCCTTTAATGACAACGAGTTTGCAAAGCGTCTAAATTCTAGAAGAAGCACATCATTACGTTGTAATCCTTTTTCACTGGGAGAGTTGCAGATTGGTACTGCTAACTTTGCTTCAGGCCGACTTCTTGGTGAAGGATCCATAGGACGTGTTTATCGTGCCAAATATGCTGATGGAAAGGTACTTTCTTCTGTTATGAACATGAAAATGCAAATAAACAGCACCAAAGAACCAGATTTCTTTCCTGTGAGAATGCAAATATGACACCTAGGTTCATGTCTGACTAGCAGGCTTGCAGCTGCAAATGTCTAAACTAAAATTCAACACTTATTGGGTCAAGCGTGACTTTAGAACAATATTGGCTGCTATTAAATTAAAAAATAAAACTAATTACTTCAGAACTGAGGCAAATCTAAACCATACAATATTTTTTGTTAAATCAGGTATTGGCTGTTAAAAAAATCAACCCTTCTCTTTTTGACGGGGGTCCTCCCGAGGAATTCTCTAAGATTGTATCAAGCATCTCCAAAGTTCGTCATCCAAATATTGCTGAGCTTGTTGGTCATTGTTCAGAACAGGAGCACATGTTAGTATATGATTATTTCAGAAATGGTTCTCTCCACGACTTTTTACATTTGTCGGATGACTTCAGCAAACCACTAACTTGGAACACCAGAATCAGAATTGCATTGGGAACTGCTCGGGCTGTTGAGTTAGTCTACATCTAGCATATAATACTTGAATTTTGATATAGCTTTTATGACATTATGCATAACCTAATCCTGCATCTGAATATGCATCTATTTTGTTAATGTAAGTACCATAACAGTGATCCACTCAACGAAGTGTTACATGCAGAATTCTTCCTAAGTAGTACTACGGTCCTCTTTTAGGGCATTTTCCATTTAAATTCTGACTTTCTGTCTTTAGTTTACAGTTATTGCATTTAAATATTATCAGAACCATTTTTTATAATCATAATCTATATATGCAGGTACCTACATGAAATTTGTTCTCCTCCATTAGTTCACAAGAATATCAAATCCGCCAATATTTTGCTTGACACAGATTTGAATCCCCGTCTCTCAGACTATGGTTTGGCATCCTTCCACCAGGTTTTTCTTGTGTTTGTCTTCCAAACTAATTGAATTCTGACATGTTCTTTTAACATTCTTAGAAAGGAGAAGGATAAATGCGTCGGAAAGTTTGTTTTCTGCCAATTATATTGCATGAGTTTTTTATTTTTTAATTAAAAGAAAAAATTTAGCCAAGAAAGAGGATAGGATATTATGTAGAGGATAGTCTTATTTTTGGGTTAATAATGCTTTTGGTCCTACAATATATGACCAATTTGATAATTATTAATGTTTATATTTAATTAATTTACTAAATAGATGGTGACTCAGATGCCACATCATTAAAAATGCTGACTGTGTATGCCACATCATGGTGTTTTAATGGATCAATGTGACTAAGGACTAAAAGTGAAGAAATATGAAATGATAGCGATGAAATCTAAAAAAATAATTTTACAGGGACTAAAACTTGATTGGTCTCATCATAAAGCCTTGATGATAAAAACAGAATCCTAAGCCATCAACTGTGTTAAAGCACTTTACCAACTCTCCTTAAGCTTTTGACACAATGAAATCAAAACTTAGTTATTATTTATTTAGGTATTAGGCAATAAATTCCCCAATGACAATTTGAACTCTGTCCCTTTGGGTAATTTAGACAGTCAAATGTGCCCTTAAATAGCTCATTTAACAGGCTCATCCATAAGACATCATGAAAATATTGATTTAGACCGTTGTTGGGGATTGATGTTCCCATTTTCACTGGGGCTGACTCAAATTTAGCCTTCTCCTTGTATACTCTAAAACAAATAAGAAATTCGGTCTGTTATAAATCCAGAGTCCTTACATGGAATTTGATTGATTTCCAGTTTTTGAAAGTTTCTTCTATAAATTGTCTTTGTGAGATAGCATTTTAATTAAGGTGTATAAACTTACCAAGTGGGGTATTTCTTAACTGCAATTATTCTCCAAAAATGCTTACTGTTTCTCTAAAAGGGGTATTTCCTTTTCCTCATTATTTACTGTGTAGAAAATAGAGACATACGGAGTGATGTTCAATTCAAAATTAATTCCTTATTTGTAGGCACAACTAACATTATCCTATTCTTATAACATAAACACACAGCATCCTAAAGTCTAAATGACAAACAGCAGAATCCTAAGTCATCAATTCTGAATATTTAGTTTATTCAATGTTTGTTGGTTTCCTTATGAAAATAGTAACAGTGGTTTGTATTGTTTTCATGCACCCAGCGTACAAGCCAAAATCTTGGGGCAGGATACAATGCACCAGAATGCACAAAACCATCGGCCTATACTTTGAAGAGTGATGTATACAGTTTTGGTGTAGTAATGCTGGAACTTTTGACAGGTCGAAAGCCTCTAGACAGGTAAGGTGTTTTATTTTGCTTGCAATAATATATTCCATTCCATGTTTGATGTTTGAGATTAAGCCTTGTTTGTTCCTATCTATCTTCAGTTCAAAACCAAAAGCAGAACACTGTCTTGTTCGTTGGGCTACCCCACAACTTCATGACATAATTGCTGTGGAAAAAATGGTGGACCCTGCCTTGCGAGGACTTTACCCTCCTAAATCACTCTTTCGATTTGCTGATATCATCGCCCTTTGTGTTCAGGTGACTTACACTATATATATATTTGTTAACTAAGATTTCTCTAAGTATTCATTTACATACTAATTAATATGTTTTTTTCTTCTTCTTTCTATTAGTCTGAGCCCGAATTTCGGCCACCTGCGTCAGAGGTGGTTCAGGCATTGGTGCGATTAGTTCAGTGTTCAAGTATGAAAATGAAAGAGGATCTTGGTACATTTGGTCGGGGAGATGACTATGATGATTGAGGCTCATCAATTATATATATACTTAGTGAAGTAAAGACACCTTTGCCACCCCCAAGTTCTTAAATGGAAATATTCATCCATACATACTACTCTCTGTAGAATTTTCAGTCATTTTTTTCAACGTTTTTTATTTTATTCTTTCAAAGTAGTCTTAGGTTGTATGAGAAAAGTAAGTTTGTACAAAATTGTTTAAAATTTTTTTGGGGCAGTTTTAGGAAGGTAATTGTTGAGAAGTACGTGAAAACGGAAAACCAAAAGACTACTGTACAACAATCAGAAAGGGTCAAATTTATGGAAATTATTAGGTAAGCTTTGATAAACTACAAGTTTTTAATCAGTGAAATATTCAATAACTTTTATTTATGAATCTCTCAATTCATTAGTAGCTGGATATGCTTTATCTTATGCTGATACTATTTAGATTGAAGATTGTCCTTTTTGTAGCAGTTGCTTAATGAATCATTTATCCGTACAAAAAACTAAAACACCAATAAGCTATTATCTGTGCTTTGAACATCAACTATATAACAGATTCTCTCCTTGTGCTATAGATAAAAACTTTTGTTGTAACATCAATATGCTGACTTATTTGATTAACTTATACGTTTGTTTGACCATTGTAGAGGTGTTTGGTAAAAGGTAATTATATTTTCAACATGCTAGTTTTGCTTTATTATAAAAGAAAATGTACAATTCATGCCACATATATTAATAGATTATTAAAATGATGGTAGAATTTAATAGATTATTGAGTATAAAATAATAATATTTAAATTAAAAGTAATGTTATTTTTGTTTTAGAGTAAAATATACTAAAATATTTATGTGTTAAGAGGTAAATATATTTTTAAATAATTATATATAGACTAATTTTATTTTATTTCAAAGGAAAAGGTAAAACTTTGTTGACTAATTCAATTCATGCAATATATATTAAAATATGATACTATTATTAAAAAAAATTAACTTCAGTGATGCATTCATTATCTTTAATATTTTTTTTTATTTAGAATTAGTTTATTCAAACTTTTTATTTTCTTTGAAGTGTTCCTTTCAATGATATATTTATTAAATAATAAAAGTTTTATATTTAACTGTTATATGTTCTTTATTTTATATGATTTATATTAGCTTGAAAATATCATATTTTTTAAATTTATGTATTTTTTGATATTTTTTATTTTATAAATTAATTATGGAAATTATTTTATATAATAGTTGGTTAACATCAGACTAATCAGGTGAATAGTTAGATAAAATAATTCATTTCAATGAAAAATGTGAATACATATTCATAAAGATTTACAAAGATGTGTATATCATTGATTAGTTGTTGGATTTGAGCGTACACCAAACACTTCCTAAGATAAAGATTACACTCCCTAAATTTACTTCTTAAGATAAAGATTACACTCACTAAGTTTTAGTCAAACAATATTTAATGTTGTCTTATTCAAGTAATTGACAATACAATATAACTATGTATACACCAACCCGAAAGTAAAGTGTTCAACTTGATAGTAAAAAATGAACAACTTCACATGTCACTCACGATTTTCTTTATATACTCTAAGAGTTCACAATAATTTAATAGAGAATAATTATTGTATAGACACAAAAATTTGGACACATATATCAAAGAAAAAAAGTGAAAAAATAATAATTAAATAATATGTATTTTTAAAATAATTAAAAGAATATAATTTTGTGTGTATGTAATTAAATAGTGTATTCAAATTCTTGTGTCTATACAAAAATTACTTCTTAGTAGAACGACTTGTCATCATAACTCAAAAAATTAATAAACATAAGTATATAAAGATGAAAAACTTTTAATATAAAAAATTTGGTGGTAAATTTGAAAAGTTCATCGTAGTTTTGTTTAACCTTTAAAGACTAGTTTTTGTTAAAATCTATGTAACTCTATAATTTTGTCCATACAAACACGTATTAAATGATAATTTGTATCTTAGTATGTACTGTATCATTTATTCATGAGTAATAGTTTGTTAAAAACATTACAACAAGTCTTCATGTATGCAAATATAGCTAATAGATATATATGGAAGAAACACTACAAAGCAAATTGAAATTTCATGAGACTCAAAAATCTTAAATAATAATAATATTTAGATAACAAAAATGTTATTTACACAAAACTATCAAGAAAAATAAAAATTTGATAAAAACAATAGTTGGTGTGAAATTTGTATTTAAACTTCAAGTAAATACTATAACTGCAAAACAATTATATATCTAGTCTTTTGGATATGGAACAATTTCAATTACTTTAATTATTGTTTCATCTAAATAATTAGAATATGAAATAAAATTTTCAAATAACTATTTGCAATGGTCAATAAATATCAAAAGTGGGTTACCAAAAACTATAGACAAGAATAATTTATTGATGTTTAAGACATAAGAAATTTCAAATACTGAAATAGTTATAAGTTATTCATTTTTAAACAAATATCTTTAGTATTCTTCATCTTTATTTTGTTTTGATTATGATATATGTTTTTTTTAATTATAAAAAGTAAAAAAAATGCTAAGAAAGGACGTATTCAATAGCTGAAGAAAAATACTCACCTTCTATATATGGTCTTGAACAATATTGATAACAAATGACCAATGTTATTGAAATATTTGTAGACTAAGAACGTGTCACGCGTTGGAATGGGTATGGCTTTGGTGCATTTTATAAAGTTTTTATTCATTGGTAAGTGACTTGAACTAAATGCAAACTGGTGGTCGAATATCAACGTATGAATCTTTATGTGTGATAAACAATTCATTGAAAATAATGAGTGAATTATTCTTTTTTATATGAGTTATTAAAATGAAAAGTTTAATAAGTGATCAGAGTCTTTAAATGTATTGATTAGAGTTAAAGTTGCCAAATATATGAAATAATTATATTTGAATGGAATGTGAAATAGTTTGTTTTACATTGCACATTGGTGAAACAAAATATAATTGAAGCAAAACACGAAAGAAGTAGTGTGATTTGGAAGGTGACATATAAGAATTTTGTGAGTTACAAATTTTATAATATGTGGCGTCTATATAGGTGAGTTGTCGTCAATAAAATTTAGATATTAGTTTTAATATATTATAATATTTGATATGTGATCAAAGTCTTAAAATATATTGATTAGAGTTAAAGTTGTTAAATATATGAAATAATTGTATTTAAATGGGCAAGTGAAAGAGTTTGCTTTACATTACATATTGTTGAAACAAAATAAAATGAAAGCAAAGCAAAGCATAAAAGAATTAGTTTGAATTGGAAGGTGCCACATCAAAATTTAGGTGGGTTGACAAATTTTGAAAAGTGTGGTTTAATAAAATTAGCATTTTCAAATATTTTAAAACATCTGAAAAGAAATTTTAATTTTTTTTCAACACTCTAAATTTGTTTTTTTCAACACTCTAAATTTGTTGTACTATTATAATAATTATATAAATTACAATAAATAATAATAATAATAAAATAATGACAATTACAATATATATATATAACATTTTTCACGATAATATTAACAATATTATATCAATAAGGGAAAATGAAGAGATTAGAAATAAAGCCCTAAATTAGTTTAGTTTAATTATTTAAAAAAAAATGCTAACTCAAATCATAAAAACTCATTGCATTAAAAAAGTTGACTTATTTGTTATGAATAAATATCAACCAATATTAAAAGTAGAAGAATATGAAATTGTAATCATAAAATTAGAAGAAAAAGAAAACAATGAATGCAACCAAATTCAACCAATATTACGTGGATCAATAGTATTCAACCTATATATAGTAAATTACACTATTCGTCTCATAAACAAAAAATGGACCAAATATATAATTCACTTTCTTAATTTGTTTTTAATTATATTATGAGACAGATGCAGTAATTTGTAATAACATGATAATCAGGCTTATCAATAAAATTCAAAATATACAAAAAATTAATAGTAAACATATTTGCCTTGTTTTTTATTAACACACCGTAGTCTCTTCTTCATTTTTTATAGCGCATCATCAAGTGACATCATCGTTTAGTATTGAGATTTAATTTCATGTGTTATATGTTTCTTAACATCATCCTATTTCTTGTCACTTGTCAAATGTTTTATTAAAATGTTTGATTTTTCTTAAAATATTTTACTTTCATTGTTCCCCCAATTAACTCAACTTTCAGAATAATATGCAATTCGTTATAAATTAATTTATCATATTACATCATGAAAACGTTAAGTTGTTTTAATGCACCATTAAAAAATATTGTTACTTTTTAAAAGACCAAATATATTAATAAAATGCTAACAACAAAAAAATATGACATACAAAAGTTTGCGTAAAAAAAAAACGTACAAAAGTTAGAGCGTAATTATTACATCGTATGTTACACTGTCTTTGCTACGAAAACACCAATACTACACCATCAAAACAACTCTTATTAAAACAACAATATATCAATAACCAACCAATTCAGCACTAAAAATTAAAATAGTCTAAGTCAACATTAACAAAAGAAAAAAAAAAAAAAAGCTCAAATTTATTAGAGAATTATGGTTAATGAGGGAAGATGTATATATCAAGAGAAATTAATTTCCCAATTAGTAGCTTTGAGTTGAAGCGAGTTTGCTCCTCAACGCACGAATTCAAATTCAGATCTATCCAAACACATACAAATGGTTAAATATAATTTTGATTATTTATTAGGTTTGTTACTTTACTTTTATTTATTTATAATTATATTTAATGGATTTACATAATTTATCGATAATTTCAATCCTTTTCACAATCACATAAAAGTTTTAGTCACATAGGGTGATTATCATTTTTTCTAACAATTGTATATACATACAACTATTATATTTAAAAAAAAAAATATATTTTGAGATATATATAAACTATTTGAAATAAATAATATTTATAAAAGAATTTATTTGTATTTTTAATGTACTTTTGTTAAAATTGTAAATTTAATTTTATAATTAATTTAAAACTAAATCTCAACAATTTATAATAATAATCATAAAACTGTTGAAAGAGCTATTATGAAAAAGAATAATAATTATCATTTATAAAAATAAAAGAAGATAAAGATTAAAAATTGAACTAAAACAAGATAAAAGAACAAAATAAATATTTAGTAAAAAATAAATATCGAAAATGTTAAAGGAACT
>JBBPBS010000529.1:2435080-2449664 GCA_037974835.1 Cicer judaicum | reverse complement strand
TGCAAAAAAAAAAAAAAATTATAAATCATCTCTATATTAATATTAACTCTATCTGTAATTATAAATATGCATTTCAAAAATTTATTACATATTTATTTACAAATAATATTTTAATAATATTAACCTATAAAATATTTAATTTTTACTATATTTATTTTAAAAATGACAGTAAAGACATTTTGACCATAACAAGGCATTGTAATGAATGTCATTAATTATTAATGATTGTATAATGAATAATGAGAGCAGCCTCCTTGAGTTTGAGTAGCGTGTAGAAGAAACGCTAATATTGTTTATTTTTTAATTCTCATGTTCCTCGATAAGAACAACAACAACTTTGAAAGAAGGAGCATAGATAATAGTGTAAAGTAAACCCTAAGCAGAAGTAAAAAGCAGTTTTGAGAGAGAAAGAGAAAGAGAGTAATTGAGATTTGAAATATGAACAATAATAATAATCATAATCTTAAAGAAAGGGATAGCGAAGTTGTTGTTATGGAAAGAAAAAGAATAATTCCAAATGGAAGTGGTGAAATTGGAAAATCAATTATAGCATTAGTTTGCGGCACACTCGTTTACTATCACTGCGCTTTCAAGAATTCCCCTATCGTTTCTCTTTTCTCCGATGTCTTCATTGTTCTTCTCTGTTCTCTCGCCATTCTCGGTCTTCTCTTCCGCCAAATGAACGTCCAGTAAGTTTCTCTTTTCTTTTTTAGGGTTTCATTTCATTTCAATTTCAGTTTCAATTTTAATTTCAATTTCAATTTCCATTTCAGAGTTCCCGTCGATCCACTTGAGTGGCAAATATCTCAGGATACAGCCAATACCATTGTTGCTTGTTTGGCTAACACTGTTGGTGCCGCTGAGTCTGTTTTGAGGGTTGCAGCTACTGGCCATGACAAGAGACTCTTTTTTAAGGTATTTACTTTTTCATCTCTTCATTTTTCATAATTGTAAGATCAAACTCATCTATAAATAATCACAGGTCATTCTTTGCCTTTATGCATTATCTGCTCTTGGAAGACTTGCTTTCGGTATTACTATTGCTTATGCTGGTTCGTACCTTTCTACTTTCCCTTTTTATGCACTACCTCTTTAACTCACATTGTTTTAATTATCACTATTCAAATAGGAGAATTCTCAGTTTGTGATTCAATTAGTTATTAATTGATTCAGTTAGTTTGTAGTTTGGAGATTCAATAAATCTCTATAAAAACAGCATCATTGTACCATTCATTCTATAAATCTCTCCCTTCCCTATTTTGATTCCTAATACTTTCTTAACATTCATTCTGAATCTACTTAAAATTAATTTGGTAATATTAGTGAATTCTGGTGCCATCTATTCATTGTCATTGTGTACCAAAATTCTTAATGATTACAATATAATGTGCCTTTTTCTTTGTTAATGTTTACTTGCATGATGTGATATGGTTGGTTGATATTCAGGTTAGTCCCTGTATCTATGCCAGGAGATATCTAGAGTTCTCCCTAGAATATTTGAAAATAATAATTTAAAAAGAGAAGCCCCTGATCAATAGGAGTGGTGAGAGCCCTTGTGTTTCATTTCTTTGTTTTTATGACAGTGTTGTTCTGGCTTTCTAGTTTCAGTAAGGACATAATATTGGACATTTTGAAAAAGTAAACTAGACACATAATAAAATTAATTCTCTCTTAGAATTGATAGGGGAGAGGTCTTACAATAGAAATTCGATCAAATTTTAACTCTTTACCTTGAGTAGAAATATTTGCTTGTTTATTATTCAATTTGCATTTTCTTTTATTGAAAAAACAGAAATAGTTTGCTACTGATCACTTTCATAGCATATCTAGTATCGACAAACTTTATTCAGATGAATATTTGAGGTGTCTTGTATCTGACCCATTATTGGTGTAGTTAAGTTGTGTAAAGTGACCAACTCGCTTTGGTGTGTAAAGTGAGCAATAACAGTTATTGATGAATAAATCAATAGTTGATACACACGTACATGTATAACTAATGATGAGTGTCTGATGTATAGCAACCCTTGATTTTTTCTCTTTGCTAATTATTCATTTTAGAGAAGACAAAACCGTGTAATTGATGAGTAACTTAAATGATGTTGACGGTGCAAAGGACGTCATCAATAACATTACACAATGTTACCTGTTTGGTTTGAACAATCTATAATAACTGCAAACATCCACACTAGTTAAGAAAAACAATGAATTATGTAAAATGGATCCTTCATGTTTATGACTGGATTACAATGGGTTGAAGGTAAAGCTTGTCCTATTTATCATCCACCAATGAGATGCGAGCTGTACTATTTTAGTTGTTTCCATGTTCAGTTGTTTGAATTCAATGCTCATGATGCTTTTAGAGTATGACTGGCATTTTGTTAATACAGGGCTATGCTTGTTTTGTCTTTACATGTTCGCGGAGTGCTCTCAAACAATCAGCTCAGGTGTAGCCTGGTTCTTGGGAAGAAGAAATGACACTAGTAGAGAACAAGACACGATCATGTAACCTGTTCATTTTGTACATGAATTTTTTTTTCTTCATAGTTAGAGTGATTCTGTTGTTATATTGAAATAAAGCTTGTGAATAATATTGTTAATATGATGTATATGGTCACAAACAATCCAAAAAGAAATATCAGAAGTAAACACCCATTTCGGAACATGAGTTGGTCATCCAAAGATTGTTACATTTTATATAGTCAATTGAGTGATACTTTTTCTATCATATTTTTTCAGAAGCTACTATTTATTGCAATCAAATTGTCGTAGTTCAATAATTCAAATATCATTTACCAATGGATTATTTTGATGTCATTTTTATATCGCCTATTAGTTTGATGCTTTAAAGATCTTTCGAGAACTAAATTAAGGATCTGTCCAAAAGATAAAGAAATCGTAAAAAGTTCACACAGGATTTTAGAAGTACTCATTCAGATGAAACAAAAACTGTTTCTTTTATGTGTTTGGAAGTACACATTTAGACGATATAGAAATTCAGTTACCGTATGTTCAATTCGTCATGAAGACAGATTCACATTATATTTAACTTACAGAAATTCAGTTAATTTAATATTTTAGGCCCAATACTAATTTCAAAAGGAATTTGAATTTTGAGCAGTTAGTTTTAACTCTTACTCTGACACAAATATTAACATCAATACTTTTATATGGTTTTTGTTATATTTTGTATTTTTATTTTATATACCATTTTTCTCTATATATTTTTTTTCTCTCATTAGTATATGGTGTTGGTTTTGGTATGTTAAAATAACAATTGAAATTCTTTTGTATACTATCGCAACATCAATTTTCAACTTTGCTCTATTTATCTTCTCATGCTTTTAAAGTGAATTCTCAGGGAAAATTATATCATTTTTTTGTTGTCAAAAATAAAATATTGGTATATTTGTTATTATCATAAATATAAAATAAATAATATTAATGTTACAATATTACAAAATATTTAAATAAATAGTATAATTGAAAAAAAATCACATTTGCATTAAAACTTAAAAGAACCATTCGTTTTGAGATAATTTAGACTTGGAAACCTTTACATTATAAAGGAACATACATGTTTTCATCGTGTAATTAAAGGGTTTATGGCTCAAGTAAGTTACCTTTTGTGGTTGTTTATTTTTCTATTAAATAAGCTAATTATGTTGGAGGAAGCATGTCATGTTGTGTGTCAATACTATGTTGCACACTTGCAATAGTAAATTGTGTTTGTAAAGTTGTGCAGAAGTGACAAAACTATTAGAAGTCGCCATTTTCATTTACCTAACTCTTGTCAAACTTTTTTGTATTTTATAATTTTTCTACTCTTTATAATACCAATTTTGTTCTTATGTTTTTGACAGGGTGATGATTTTTCAAGGGGTAATGGTATGTTTGTATTTAATTTTTTAGCTATTGTTTATCCAATTTTAAAATGTAGATATCCCTTTTGATTTATCCTTTACAGAGACTTATAAGGAACATCATTTGTATGGTTCACAGGCACTGGTGGAGAAAGTATATATGGAGTGTAACGTCCAATGTGGAAAAGGAGAAGAGGTTGTCCATAGAAGATGGAGCATTTCACTATAAAATCCTAACATTTGGAGAGGAGATACCAATTAGCTTGTATATTTTATTGAATGAAATATAAACAAAATTTAACAAATTTTTTCATATTATAATTTTGAATTTTTTTTCATATTTATATTAATTGATAACTAATGTCTCTATAGATGCACGACACATGTTAGAATTATGAATGCTTTTATAGTTTAATATAAAAAATGTATTTATAGTTAATACAATTTTTATTGTAATTATTATATCCAAAAATCTTATATAAATTTCAAATATATAAAATATTACTGTGTTAAATTTTCTAAAAAAGTAGTGGATAAACTCGTTGGAAAATAATAGAACGCATATGAAAATATTTTAATATAAATATTTTTTTACGAATATTTTGATATAAGATTATTAATATAGATAAAATAATTAAATTATACTTTATTCATCTCATAATTAATTACTTTTTTTTAAAATTATCTCAAAACTAATGGTTCTTTTAAGTTTTAATGCAAATGTGATTTTTCTTCTTCTTTCAATTATACTATTTATTTAATAATATTTTGTAATATTATAACATTAATATTTTATATTTATGATAATAAAAATGATATTGATATTTTATTTATGACAACAAAAAAATGATATTTATTCAAGAGACAAAAAGAAATTCAATACCGTTAAAAATAAAATGGTTTAATCTGCAAATATACTCACAACTTTCAAATTAATAGTATAAACGACACAATACATATAAAAATAAATTGTTCGAAATATACATACATGTGGTCTTCATATGTACGACGTTGACAACCTAATCATTGATCGAATCAATAATTTAAATCAAATAAACATTATACTGTGACGAAAAATCAAACAACGTCGATTTCAGACGAAATCACAAAATAACGAAAAATATATAATTTATTTGAAAATCACTTGTTTAACTTAAAACAAATGAAAAATAAATTGGTGATTCTATATCAAACAAAAGTAACTCATTTTTGTGAATAAATACAAAGATAAACTTATAGAAAATTTAGAATTATCTTAAAAAAAATAATTTAAAACCGACTAAATATATTATACTTGAAAATGACAATTTAGCAAAAATATTATACTCTATATTTTATTTATATATATCTTTTCTAAACTATATAACATAATCTATCATTATGTTTAGTGAAAAGTTACTGTTTAAGTATTTCTCATACATACACTAATTTACAATTGAATATCGTGACTTTATTTCTTCTATCCAATCTTGTTATAATCTTCAATTTAAAAGTACTTACAACTACCATACTTCATTAATAAAAATACATTTTAATATGTACCGAAAAAACAAGGGACGGAAGTGTAAACTACAAACGTTGGGGGTGCAAATAGAGACCGTAGAAAACAATGGATGGAATAAAGAGAAAATAGATTATTGGGCCAGACTGAACGACCCAAATCCAGTTCAACGTTCTCGTGCTTCCTATCTAAAAGTTGGCTTTTGTACCCCCAATTAAATTTGTACTTCCTAATTTGTTAAAAATTTCATTCACGTGGGTGGTAAAAAAAATTGATTTCAAAATTTCACCTCCTCAACCAAATTTTCGATATGTAAATTCTGGCAATCAAATTTTGATAAGTATTTGTAATATCAGAAATTAACACTGCAACTTACATTTACAATACCGAAAATTTCAAATTTCCGGTAGTTAATCCTGAACTGGAAATTTCAAATATCCGGTGGTTAATAATTTTTTTTATTATATTTTTTTTTGAAATAGGGATGAAAAAGACACAACCAATATTTGTAGATTTAACTGAAGCATTCATTACTGATCAAATTTTTAAGTCACGAGAAGTTGTCACATCATGGACAAGAGAGGTCGGCCGACAACATCGAGTAGCAGTTATTATTACTCGATCTAACGTAGAGACCGAAAAGAGAGGAAGTAAGTCAAAATTAATTATTGGTTGTGATAGAGGTGAAAAATATATCAAATAAAAATAACACAGGTACTTCAACTAAAATGTGTGGATGTCCGTTTAAACTTAGATCGAGACCATTGAAAAATGTTGAAGGATGAATTATTAGTTTAATGTGTGGACTTCATAACCATTAGTTAGTAGCTACTTTTGAGAATAATGCATTTATGGGACGCTTAAAAGAAGATGATAAGAAACATGTTGACGAGTTAACAAAATATCACGTTGCACCGAGACACATCTTGTCATCTTTGAGAGATCGAGATACGGAGAATATGACTAATATCTATCTAATTTACAAGCGACGAAGTACATACATAAAGAATTTGAAATGACCTAGAACTGATATGCAACAATTGTTGAAGTTACTTGAAGCTGAGAAGTATACTTGTTGGAGTATGACTCATGGGGACTCCAACATTGTGAGGGATATGTTTTGGATGCACCTAGATTCCATAAACTTTATTGAACATGTTTCCTCTGAAATAAAGATAAATATCCTCCAATCTGTTTCGTTGTAGACAATGTACTATCTCTAAGATAGTCATATAAAACAACAAGTGCAACTGGTCCCCATACCCATTTACCACAAGTATCAAGATCTTGAAACAGAAACTGATATTTTGTCGATACAAGCGTAAAACTTTTATCAGCTAGAATGGTACACCCTACCAAATGAAGTAGATATGCCCTCGCTGCATAGTTATATCATCCTTCATGAAGTTGCTTGAAAAATACAATTTTCAACCACTCAAAACTATACGAGGTACCTCTATTGGTCCTAGTTTCAATGGCAGCTTTATCATATGCAACTCCCAATAACTCAACAGCAGCAACAATTGTCAAATCTTCATTGACATTAGCGGAAGGTGTGAAAAACTCTCCAAAACATGAGATGCTCAAAAGACTCCTGATATCGTCAAAGGTAATAGTCATTTCACCAAATAGCAGGTGAAATGAGCTAGTCTATGCATGTCATCTCACAACAAAAACAGATATCATATTACCGTCAATCATGTGTAAACTACATCTTCTTAGAGGACGTAATCCAGATATAGTAATCCAATGATCTATTTGAGCATGTAACAAAATTCAATGAAAAATACAAAAAGTTAAAAAATACACAATGTACCAGAAATTTCAATAGTTATAACATATTACCAGAAATTTCAAAAATGAAATTTCTGAAAATACCATATGAAATTTGAAATTTCTGATAATAAAAATGAATACTGGATTTTTCAAATTCTCAATAACAATCTCGAAAATTTCATTTTTAAAAATTTCCGATGTACATTTACAACTAACAAAAATTTCATTCTTCTTTATTTTGTCAAAATTTACTTTTCTAGAACTATCACTAGTGGGAGTACAAATGTTTTGATTTTTAATTATTTTATGTTTTGATTTTTAATTATTAAATAGTGATATACAAGTTTAATTGGAGGTACAAAAGCCAACTTTCTTCCTCCCTCCCAAGCTTGAATATGAACTTCCTCGGTATTATCACTCTTCAGTGATATAGAGTTGTCGCCTCCGGTTAATGGTGAGTTCCTCTCTCTCTCTCCGTGCAAGCATAATTAAGACCAGCGTGGAATTTTCAACACTCGAAATTTGTTACAACTTCTTCCTATTCTGTTTCCTCTTTCACTACTTCATTTAACAATTCTTCGATTCTCTTGCCGGGTACTTATATCCCCATTTCTCAATTCAAAATGAGGTTTCCGACGAATACTTCGATTTAGCTTTTCCTAGATTCTGCGATTAACCTGAGTTCACATAAAATGGATACTTAGGGTTTATGGTTTTGTTACATTGCATCTGTGTTTCAACGGTCGACCACATAAAATGAGAAGCCAAAATTTCCCATTCATCAGCTCTGCACCGCACTAATTTGTTGTTTTTTATTTTTTAGTTATTATATCAATTAACCCAAAACCTTTGAAACCCTAATAATAAGAATGGATGCATCCGAATCCACCAAATACGAAGAAGACTACTCACTTTCATCAACTGTTATCAAATTCGACCGTCCAATTCCCTTACTTAGAGGACCGTTACCGGCGAGTCCTTCCGACGATCCATCGGCGGGTCCATACGTTCTAGCCTTCAAAGACTCACAAGCTTGGGCTACTTCATTCATAGCATGTGAGCGTAAGTTAGTTCAGCAATGCGAGGAAGGGGCAAGGATTGGTTGCGCTATCAACGCTTCCAGCAAGTGCAAGCCTCCATGGTGGAAGATTCTGTCGGGTCCTAAACTCTCCGATCTGAATGAACGAGAGGTTTGTGAAGTGCGCGAGATGGAGGAGTGTTTCACTTCGGCGAAGGAGAAATGTGTTGGTTTCGCTAGAGATAAGTGTTTGGTTCCTTTTAAGGATGCAAGGATTAAGGTTGGTGGTGAATTTGGCATGACCAATCGAAGGGCTAGTGAATTGTTGGGTTTTGATGATTGTGTGAAATGCATTTTGGGTGAGAGGCAACAAGGTAACGGAAATTAAAACAACAATGTTGAAATGAGGAAGCAGCAATTTCTGGATGATTTTGTTTTCTAATACTGAGTAACATTTCCAAATCCCATTGCATCTGTGGCAGTAAGTTTGACTGCAACTATTAAACATCCTTTTGTTTTTTGTAGTTAATCTTTTATTTAATGGGGATTCTCCATACGCTTAACTATGTTTGGTGGATTAGTTTCATGATGTAGTCTTCGCCTAATATAATGTTGAATAAAACAATCCATTTGGATAAAGTAATTATTTCCATGAGTTTGTTGTTAATTGATATATGACCACTTGCTGTTAAATGTTCTTAAACATTTAAGAACTTGTGCTTGGAAGTTGACTCAACTTGGTTGCATGAGTTGCAGGGTTTGACAACAGATATTATATAAATTGGCCTTTAGGAAATGGTACCATTTAAAGTGAGTCAAAACATGAAGTCTTGATATTTTTGCAAATGCAAATTTTTATTTTCTTTGCCTAAAGATGAGACAGAAAATCTTGATAAGAGTGAGGAATTAGAAATAAAGGTTAGCTAAACACGCTGCCAATGTTGAGTTGATGATCTTCTTCCTTTCTCATCATATTGCAACTTGTATCTAGATATTTGCTTTCTGAAGTTGTGTAGTTTCACATTGTTCTTTTCATTTTCAGAAAAATATGGGTATTGAAATGTTGGAGATTAGTATCAGTATTTGTCTTTCAGTTAAGGAACGATGTCTCATTATGTGAAGATGAATCTTGTATGATTTATTTTACTCTTTGTAGTGAATATATAAAACTATAATTAATCAACCCTCTCGCATATATAGTGTTGCATACTAATTCTCTCTTAGAATTGATAGTGGAAAGGTTTTATAATAGAAATTCAATAAAATTTTAACTCTTTACCTTTAGTAGAAATATTTGCTTTTTTATTATTCAATCCGCATTTTCTTTTATTGAAAAAACAGAAATAGTTTGCTACTGTATCACTTTCATAGCATATCTAGTATCGACAAACTTTATTCAGATGAATATTTGAGGTGTCTTGTATCTGACATATTATTGGTGTAGTTAAGTTGTGACTCTTTTGACCAACTCGCTTTGGAGTGTAAAGTGAGCAATAACAGTTATTGATGAATAAATCAATAGTTGATACACACGGACATGTAAAACTAATGATGAGTGTCTGATGTATATCAACCCTTGAATTTTTCTCTTGGCTAATTATTCTCTTTAGAAAAGACAACCGTGTAATTGATGAGTATCTTAAATGATGTTGAGGGTGCAAAGGATGTCATCAATAATATTACACAATGTTACCTGTTTGGTTTGGACAATCTCTAATAACTGCAAACATCCACATTAGTTAAGAAAAACAATGAATTATGTAAAATGGATCCTTCATGTTTATGACTGGATTACAATGGGTTGAAGGTAAAGTATGCGAGCTGTACTATTTTAGTTGTTTCCATGTTCAGTTGTCTGAATTTAATGCTCATAATGCTCTTAGAGTATGACTGACATTTTGTTAATACAGGGCTATGCTTGTTTTATCTTTACATGTTCGCGGAGTGCGCTCAAACAGTCAGCTTAGGTGTAGCTTGGTTCTTGGGAAGAAGAAATGACACTAGTAGAGAACAAGACACGATCATGTAACCTGTTTATTTTGTACATGTTTTTTTTTTCTTCATAGTTAGAGTGATTCTGTTGTTATATTGAAATAAAGCTTGTGAATAATATTGTTAATATGATGTATTTGATCACAAACAATCCAAAAAGAAATCTAGGAAGTAAACACCCATTTCTGAACATGAATTGGTCATCAAAAGATTGTTACATTTTATATAGTCAATTGAGTGATACTTTTTTCTATCATACTTTTTCAGAAGTTACTATTTATTGCAATCAAATCGTTGTAGTTCAATAATTCAAAAATCATTATCAATGGATTATTTTGATGACATTGATATATCGCCTATTAGTTTAATGCTTTAAAGATCTTTTGAGGACTAAATTAAGGATCTGTCCAAAAGATAACGAAATCGTAAAAAATTCACACAGGATTTTAAAAGTACACATTTAGATTAAACAAAAACTGTTTTTTTTATGTATTTGGAAGTACACATTTATACGATATAGAAATCGTACTTTTTGGGATGTGATTTGGAGGTGGAAAAAGTTCCTCCCATCTTGCTTATTAAATGTACGTTCAACTTGTCAATACTTTGAATATTTATTGGATTTTAGTTTTCGATAATGTAAAATACATTAGTGGATCTTAGTTTTTGATAGTAAAGTAAAATTGGAGAGACGGATGAACATTATCTTTAATGTATAGAAATTCAGTTAATTTAATATTTTAGGCCTAATAGTAATTTCAAAAGGAATTTGAATTTTGAGCCGTTGTTTGTACGACAAATGATTCTTTGACACAAATATTAACATCAACACTGTATTTTTATATGGTTTTTTTTTATTTTTTTATATTATTTTTCTCTATTTTTTTTCCCCATTAGTATATGGTGTTGGTTTTGGTATGTTAAAATAACACAATTGAAATCTTCTGTATACTATCGCAACATCAATTTTCAACTTTGCTCGCTTTATCTTCTCATGCTTATAAAGTGAATTCTCAAGGAAAATTATATGATTTTGTAGCTCAAATGGATACTAATAATTTACAAAAAATTTACACAAATTAAGATTTCAGCCACCTAATCTTATTTATTTGTACTGGTACAAAAAGAAAAATTAACCACACATTTCAAATTTTATCCTTGCTTCAGTTCGTTGGTTTGTAAACAATTGGACAATAATGTAGAGTGATACTCCTATACTATTTGGGACGTAATTGTATATGTAAGTGGGAACTGTCCCATTTGAAGTTCCACATATGGGAAAAAAAATTCTATGCAGAGACGGGAGGAGAAAATTCCACCAAAGATAGTTACAGTAAACTATCTTAGAGAAACGAAACATCCACAACTGAATGCAGAATCTATTTAGAGGAAATGGTTCAAAAACTAAATCGTGCATTGGTCTTTCACCTCAAAATTGACATTCTTTATAATGATTAGTAAGCATGTGATCAAGATGAATGGAAAGAACAAAAAACCATCCCACGAATTAAAATCTGAGTACTGGTACCGGTGAAACACATTTATATAATCTAATATGATAATAATACTGCAGTTATGAGAATTGAGGAGAGGCACAATTTATAATTAAAATATAGATTCTTAGTTGTATTAAGAATCAACATTACATAGCGAAATGTTCATAAATAGGTGTTAAAGCAATATCCCGAGACATTATTGATTGTACACAACATAACCTCAATTATTACTTGGATCCTCTGATTAAGTGCATCAACATCCGCTGATTTTAGAAAATCACATGACCATAATATAAATATGCAATGGTTTTTAATAAATAATTATTCAGAAACATTCTCTGGCGACAACCATACAATTAGATTAAATATTGGAGTTAAGTTATGATGGAAAGAAACAAGAAGCACATAAAACTCCCCCCAACTCATCCTTTCTTTTGAGATCATTCAAAATTGGTTAGCATAAAGTTATTTCTTAATTTCAAAAAGATAAAAAAGAGGAGGTAAATTAGCATGACTTGTAGAGTTACAAATCCACTTATCCTTATTAGATTAATCCCTTCTGGACAAGCAGTATGTCTTTCCATGCTTCATAAAACATCCATGTGATTCCAGATGATGGCATCACCTTTAAACAGCTTGCACCCCATCCTCTGTACAGACCCTTCAGTCCTTCTTCTCGAATAACTTCCGACAGTGCCGCTGCCATGTTTGGTGGACACTTACCTTGCAAAGCTCCCACCATCAGTCTCTTTCTAGCTACTTCCAATGGAAAGCTAATTGTACTGGCTGTAAAACCTGCGTGTGCAAAAACAAGTCCGTTACTGCAAATCGTTTATATTACCGAGTTAAATAGGATAAGACACATTTATATAATGGTAAAGAGAAAGATGCATATCTCACCTGCTAGAGCTCCAACTATAAGCATCTCTGGACGATTTAAAGACTTCTTATTTTTGGTAAGGCAGTAAGATTTCTTTATTGTGTCATACATGAAATAATAACAGGTACTGTATGGAAGCATGCCAACTAGAGTAGGTGATAGACCAGCATAAAAAGCGCCAATACCACCATCTTTATAAATATTTCTAATTGCAATGCCCAAATTAGGGTATGCTTCAGGACTTACAGTTAACCGATCCTGCAATAACAAGTCCGAAGACAATTAGGATCGAAAACAAGAAAGAAAAGTGCAATATATATCTTCATGTCTTGATCATTATTAACTCAACAGTATATAAGATATAAATAATATTGATTGTGTGATGCCGTCAGTGACTGTGAATGTCTGTTATTAAATAGATACCTTCAATACTTCGAGGGGATGACATACAAGTGTGCTAGCAACTCCTGCAGCTGCCCCAGCCACAGCAACAGGTGAAATCCAAGATAAAGATAAAGTCAAATTTAGGCAACCTATCTGCAACTTGGGACATTCATTCTGTTCCCATTTCTCTTGCAGTGATGCCATTGCCCGTTTTGTACACTCAAATGTGCCAAACTCAATGGCTTGCGTTGGAACAATACGAATCATATTGATCATGTTTCCAGCCCATAACCCTTGCCATCCCTGCTGCTCTACTACCTGAACAAAACTACCTGTGATATGTCTGGACCCAACACCAACTACCATTCTTGTCCTGCATGTTCAAATAATGTAATACATAGTTGTTAGCAAATAATATCAACTACAAAACACAAAATCAAAGACTATTGTGTACTAGTCACTTAGTCTCTCATATATGAGCAAAGTAGGTTGTTTGATTACAGTTATAATCTCAGAAGCAGTTTACAATGTTATAGAAAATCATATTCTCAAGAATTAACTTAACCAAACACTTCAAATTCAATCCGACAATGAATGATCCAGGTAATAATAATAATAATTAAGAAAGAGAGAGTTGGAGAGATTGATAATAATAATAATAATAATAATAATGGAATGATTGAAATAGCAATAGCATGCAAAAGGAATGCATAAAAGAGAAGAGACATGCAATGAAAAAGATGATACCTAATGGTTTCAAGTGGAGCAAGTATAGCTTTCGTCATAGCACCTGCTAGGGCGCCGCTCATAAACTCTCTAACCTCTCTCCTCTCCAAAAAATCCTGCACAATTAATTAATTAATTAATTAAATAAAATAAAAAGATAATAAAAAAAGAAAAGAAAGTATAGAGAGAGAGAGAGAGAGAGACTTGTGCTTGGCGAGGAAGTTGAAATCGAAAATCGAAGGTGGAGTTGGGGAGAAAGTCAATAATGTCCATGTGTTTGAGTTGAGAGAGAGGGCGAGAGGCGAATGAAGAAGAAGAAGAAGAAGTAAGGGTTTGAGTTTTTGTGGTTGATGAAGACATTTTGGGCTTTTCTTATTTTTCAACTTATTGTCTTCTTCTTCTTCTTCCTTTTACTTTATGCTTTATTGGTTGGATGGGTTTGGTTCCTTCAATTTCGAACTAACTCATCGTTTCATTCGCTCCCATTCATCTTACCACCCGTTAGATTCATCTCCACTTTTCTTGCATTCACTAACCTACTTTTGCAACTTCACTATCTTTTTCCTTTTAACTGGACTTTTTTTTATATTTGATTAAAATGTCACGTAAAAAAAACATACAGAAATATATATATATTCTTTTTAAGAGATGTGATGTAAAGTAAATTTTTTTATCCTTGATAGTCATATTTTGGAGATACGAATTTATTATGTTATGTATATATATTTTTATTTTATTTTTTAAATAATTATATTAATTATTAATTATGTTTATTATTATTTAATAAATTATAAATAATTAAAATATTTAAAAATTTAAAATATTATTAATAAATAATAATAATAATTTTAATATTATAAATTTTAATAATAATAATAAAGAAAATTATATTAATAAAATAAAATTAATTAAATTGAACAAATAAAATAATTAAATTAAAAAAAATATCAC
>JBBPBS010000529.1:2413225-2425473 GCA_037974835.1 Cicer judaicum | reverse complement strand
TATTTATTCAAAAAAATTAAATTTATTTTAAAATTATAAAAAGAATTATATTTCATAAGTTTTATATCAATTCAAATTTTTAAATTTTTTTCAAAATTTCATTATAAATAAAAGAGAATAAAATGATATTTAGATGTTCTTTGAAGAATTTTTTTTTTTAGAAGAAAGAGAGATAGATTAAAAATTTCTATATTCTTTACTTACTTCCCAACTAAATTTTAAATTACTGTAACATCACTTGTTTTTATAAATAGAGGGTTAAAAAAAATTAGTAGAAAAGATTAAAGAGAGAAAGAGAGAACATGGTGAAGAGACATAGTACAATATTCTTCTAATAGAAATGAATGCTGAAAATAGAAAACCTTAGTACGGTATACGATGAGTAATCATTTGGGTGAGTCAACCAAAATATAAAGAATTAAAATATATAAATGATTTTAATATCTTTTTATTGGATAAAACAATGGGCAATTCACATGGAAATAACAGAACACCACCACCTTATGAGATCTTGTAAGCATCCAATAAATCAATGCATCAATTATACATTCAACTTGCTAATAAATAATCATCTACATACACATAACTGACAATAACTAAAAAAGTTGTATTACTAATTTTATTTTTTATTTTATTTTAAGAGCTATCAACAAACACTGATTGCTTCATCTTTCCTACACCATACACTATTATTAAAAGTAAATTATCAATAAAATTTGCACATAGATTACATATAAAATAATTAATTGAATATTGATAAGTTGAGAAAAATTATTTGATAATTGGTTGATACATTATTCATTGGTGTGAATGTGATAGATGATAGGAAACAGAGAACTTCATGTGCTTGAAATACAACAACTACTAACGGCTCATACTTTGCCACGTGTAGCCACCAAATTCGCTCACATCATGTGCTATGAGTATTTCAATTTTCAATCTACATCTCAAAATATCAAATGTATTTTTGTAATATTTTATTATTTAAATTGCATTTACAAAAGTGAGATATACATCATTCAATAATGTACTTTCAAAATGTACAAATATACATAAAGTTTACTGAGTTAAATTTATAAATTTCTGATTAAATAAAAAAAATAAATATGACTCATAAAGAAGAAACTATTATCCAGAATGCCACACTTTATTATAGTTTAAACTAAATTATTTTTTTAGAAGAGAAGATAAATACTACTATAAACTCATAGCTACTCTATATTTAAATATAAAACATAATTTTAATATAATAATATTAATATTTGTCAGTTGAACTAAAATTATAGAAAAAAGTGTATAATATGAGATTTAGACATGAAATTTTAAAATCAAAAATATGGTTCTTGCATATATTTTTGCACATGTATAGCCCTAAAAAAGAAACTTCAACTATTTAATGGTTCAGGGAAAAATTGCATTTTAATCGACATAATTACCTCCTATATATAGAGAACCAACTAGATACTAACTACTCTCTAATTACCAACTACTTATATCTCTAATAGTAATAAATAAATAAATGGCATTTGAAGTTTGTGAGAGTTTTAAGATTTTTTAAATTTCAAGTAACAAAAATGTTTTAGCATACCTAAACATTAGGATTAAACATACATGGATGTATTGTATGCCTTTTACTAATGAGTTTAATTTTGTAATATTTTTAATTGATCACAGATTATATTATATGATATTTAAGATATTTTGATTAAAATTAATTATTTAAAAGGCTTAAATATGATACAAAATTTCATATTTTGCATCACTTATAATTTTAATCTCCTAATTTTAAATTAATATATAATATTTTTCTTATATACATTGAGAATAATATTTGATGATGTGACAAGTAATTATATATATATATATATATATATAATTTATTTAAACGGATCTGATAGACTAATTTATGCAACTCATCTTTTGTTCTATTATTTTAACGAATTTATCAAAATAAACTAACTTGAGTATTTGAGTATAAAATATCAACTTGTTTTACTTAAATAACATATTAAATTAGTTGAGGCTCAATCCATTTTGCAACTCCTACCGTACATAATGCCTACAAATTAAATCCTATTGATCTATGGCACATGCAAGTTAATTATTAAGTGATATACTATAACAGCTGAAACATAAATAATAAAATGCATTGTAGCAATGAGCAAGTTGTGCATCTTCTACTTATAAATGATTACGCTACCATATATTCACAATCACATGAGATTCTTAGTACTCCACAAGCATCTCAAGTCTCATTATATATAATAATATAAGGCAAGAAAAGAAACAAACAATCATATATCAAAAACATTGGTTTAATTTGCATTGATATGGATTCAAAGAAATCTAACAAGATAAGAGAGATTGTTAGGCTTCAACAAATCCTCAAAAAGTGGAAGAAGAATGCTACAAATGCTTCAAACAACAACTCAAGTAGTAGTAGTAGTAATAGTACTAGTACTAGTAGTGGCAATAAAGGTATAAAGTTTTTGAAACGAACTTTGTCATTCAATGATGTTTCTAATTCCAATGTGGACATAATTCCAAAAGGGTTTCTAGCTGTTTGTGTTGGGAAAGAGCTCAAGAGATTCATTATTCCAATGGATTACTTAAAACATCAAGCATTTGAAGTTTTGCTACAAGAAGCTGAAAATGAGTTTGGTTTCCAACAAGAGGGTGTGCTCAAAATTCCATGTCAAGTTTCTATGTTTGAGAAAATATTGAAGGTGGTGGAAGATAAAAAAGAATCCTTAAATTTGCATGAGTTTGGATTGGGTGGAGAAAATGTTACTCCCACTCATCATGCTCAAGTTTGTAGATGATCAACATTCAAATATTCTTATCTCTCTTTTATTTTTATTTTTTATATCTTTTTACAAATATTTTCTTTTTTCTAGAGTAGTGATAAGTGTACCCCCATATTCAAGGATGACACCCTTCTATTAGTTGTAGTTGATGGTAAAATAAATAATTTAAATGATAAATAAAATTATTTTTATATATTAAATATTTTTTGGGTATTAAATGGGTGAACACCAAATATGAGATGTACAATAAAAATTACTCTTTCTAGTTTTTCTGTTGATTTGTGAAACACAAAATGAATGCTTGATTAAAAAGAAGTGATAAATGTTAATTATGTGATAAATGTTGATTTGTTTTATAATCTTGCTTTTATACTCTTTTTGGAATAAAAATATAAATAAAAAAATATAATTGAAAAATTGATGTAATATTTAATGTTAATTTAATATCAGATAAATAAGTTTTTTTAATTATTAGTTTTACTTGTAATTTATTTTAATAGAAATATTAATTAAGATTTTGAATGAAATTGTTGCCTGAGCTATATATGTATATATATTGATCGAATATATAGATATTAATTCACTTAAATACATACAAATATAATTTATTATTGCAATAGATATAATTTATTTAAATAGGATGAACCAAATACTTAAAAAACTCTAGCTAATAAGGAATAGTATATATGAAAACTCGAGTTAGAGTCTATTTTCCATAGGATTGAAGAGTTAAGACAAAAAGAAAACTAAGTCATCTTGATATGAAAAGCTGGATCAACCGTAGAAAGAGGGAAAGAGTAGGTTGATTCCCAATTATTAAGAGAAGGGTCATGTTAACAAGCAGGGGAACTATTGTATTTACAAGCAATCAAATAACATATGGTTTTCAATTGGTAAATAATTTTTTTTATTTTTTTATAATATTACAAAATGATGGTGAATTTTTCTTTTAGTTAAATATATTTTTAATTTTTATAAAATTATGATATTTTAAATTTTGTCTTTAATTTTTTTTAATCAAATTTTAGTCTCTATTTTGATTTTATATAATTAAAAATATCATATTTTTACAACAACAAAAATTGTAAAATAGGAACTACAATTGAATAAAAAAAATTAGTATATTAAAAAGTTGAGAAATTTTTTATGATGATTAAATATAAATTTTAAATTTTTTTAAAGACTAACATTTATTTTACTCTTTTTTAATTATTAAATTATACTTTAATTTTATTAAGAGTCCACTTGTTTAAATTAAAACAAAACTTCTAGAATATTCAAGACGGCCATACTAATAAACATTTCAAGGACATTTATCAAAATAATAATAATAATTTTTTAAATAAAAAATTAAACATTTAACAATTCCAAATAATGTATCACATAAATTTCAATATTTCGAACATTTAAACTTTTAAAATTTTCCTTAAGAGAAACAAATTAGATTTGCAAAGTTTTGTTGTGTGACTTTGATCCGATATTTTCGCTCTGTTCCCTTCATAATTAATTAATTAATTAATTAATCCAACTTGCTTCAATATAATTTATTCCTAAAATATATACATGTGACGTGATGTTTATCTATTATCAACTACTCCATCTGTCTCAATTTATAATTGACTATTAATTGTCTTATTTATATTATTTATTTAAATTGTTTAAAATTAAATGATATAACATTAATTATTTATTGTATCACAATTTATTTAATTAACTAGTAACTACTATTAATATATATTTTAATAAAATAAAATATTTTATTATTAAAATCAATACAAATAAATATTTTCTTAAATAACGTGCATAACTCAAATGTCTCACTTATAATTAAATATAATTAAATGTAGGGAGTACCTGTTTTTATTTTTAATCAGCATAGGGTACCATCCAAATCAATTTGTACTTTAAGCACAATAACCACCATCTAAACAAAAACCACTTCTAACAAATGATTGGATGTTTCATGTAACACTCCGATTTTTAAAGCGAGGGTGTATTTTTTTTTTCAAAAGATATTAAAATAAAATAGAGAAACAAATAAGAAAACACTTTTGGATGAATAATTAAGTCATTATAATTAACAAGCAGCGGAAAAGTTTCTCAAAATATGAATCCCAAAGATTTACACAACATCCAGTGATACATGGAATCCATTAACATAAGATGTCATGCTGACAATATTAGTAAAGATACAATTTTCCAATTTAAAGTAAACGCAATCCAAAATAAAGACATATGTTCCCTCTATGTCAACCTAATTCGATCATTCTACCAAAAAACTATACACCCTAAGTGATCTCCACGCGCCCCGTAACATCCTCCTAACATAGCTCCAATCAAGCGTTCCCATCTACATTCCCATCCGTAGGGTACGAACCGGTAGGATTGTCTTGGCTCTCATCTGAGGGCAAAATCCAAATTTTCACAATAGTTGTAAAATGTCACCAACCAAAATTAACAATTAACACATAACATTTAAGTTTTTAAATGCACAAAATAACCTTTCAACTTAGTATGCACCTTAAAAGGATTTTCCATATGCTAAAAGTTCATATAATGCTTGCCAAATGTAAATGAAATCAAAATAAAGTTCTCAATCCATCAAGTAATACATAACTGACCAAAACATTGATACATCAATTGAGCAATCGATTATCTAACTCAAAATAAGAATTTACACTGAGCCAATCGATTGGGCAAATCGATTTCCTAAAGGTTTTTAGTAAAATTTGAACTCTGGGCTTAATTCAATCGATTAAATGAATAACTGAGCCCCTGTATTAAAGCCAATCAATTTTGTCAGTTTTGCTGAGTTCCTGTATGGCCAAATCGATTTGATTTCCAAATCGATTTTGTCAAATTGCCTGAGCTCCTGTAACTCATTAAATCGATTGGCAAATCGATTTTATGCATGGCCTTTCACCAAATCGATTTCCAAATAGATTTTGTCAAATTGGCTGAGCTCCTATAACTCATCCAATCGATTGACAAATCGATTTTATGCATGGCCTTTCACCAAATCAATTTGGGAATTGATTTTCCTGAAGGTCTTTCTAAAAGTTCCTAAACTAACTCAATCACATTCATACCCAACTCCAAATCTTAACACTTAGTAATTCCCACACAACACCACGACAAATTGGGTTTTGAAATAGTCTTACAATCCATCACACTTACACACGATAATCAATACATAGCACTTAGTAATTTAAACACAGTTACCATGACAACTTGAGTTTCAAACTCTCAATCATACACTTAAATCAAAACACGACTCGTGTGTCAAGCACCCTAATGCAATGCGTATATGCCAAAATACATGGACTCGGAATTCCAAACTAAAACCCTCCTCGAAGGACCGTAAATCATAATTGTACCGCCTATCGCAGGCCAAAGTACCAATTACCGAGGTGTCACCTATCACGGGTCAGCACGATCTACTAAAAAACGTAAATCATAAACGTACCACCTATCACGGGTTAGTACTGTTTACCGATGTGCCACCTATCACGAGTCCGCACGATTTACTAAAAGAAAAAGCGTAAGTCGTAAATGTACCGCCTATCACAGGCCAAAGTACTATTTACCGAGGTGCCACCTATCATGGGTCAGCACAACTTACCAAAAAGTAAATCGTAAACGTACCACCTATCACGGGTTAGTACTGTTTACCGAGGTGCCACCTATCACGGGTCAGCATGATTTACCAAAATGAAATGCATGAGCATACACTGACTCCATCCACAACAATCGTTAAATAAATGCAGATATTAAAAGATTCCCCCATTTTTAATACTCATTTAACTTAACCGATTTTCACCCCAAACATTAAGCAAACAGACATATTAAGAGATTCCCCATTCTTAATATTCTTTTAACTTAAGTGATTTTCAAAACAACATTAAGTAACCAAGACATTAAGAGATTGCCCATTCTTAATATCCATTTAACTTAAACGATTTCCAAAAACAACATTAAGTAACCAAGACATTAAGAGATTCCCCATTCTTAATATCCAGTTAACTTAAATGATTTCCAAAACAACATTAAGTAACCAAGACATTAAGAGATTCCTCATTCTTAATATCCAGTTAACTTAAAACGATTTTCACAAATACACATTAAGTAAACAAGACATTAAGAGATTCCCCATTCTTAATACTCGTTTAACTTAATGGTTTTCAAATTCCACACAAAACAGCTCAAACATATTATCGAATTCAATCCACGATTCACATAAAAACATAGCCATTCATTTCTCCACAAAATCGTTTTCACGACAACATTAAGTAAACGTAGACATTAAGAGATTCCTCATTCTTAATACTCGTTTAACTCTAACGGTTTTCAAATTCCACGCAAAACAACTCAAACATTCTATCAACTCCAATCATAAACATATCAAATTTCATCAGTATTAATTAAGAACGCGTCAAATACGACGAACACAGATCAACACAACATACCACTCAAACACAACAAAATTTCATTTACTCAAAACATACACAAATGGGTTAAATTCATTTTCCCCAAATCAATACTTTAACCCTAACAAAATTCTTTTCCACACAACTACAGATAAGTCCCTAAATGCAAACTAAAAGTTTGGAAGGAGCCCTTACCTTCAGGTTAGCTTTAACGTGCGATTACGGCACCGTGAGTAAATTCGGTAAATTTTCCGCTCGCTACGCTGCTTCCAAAGTTGGTTCCCTAGTACCGTAGTGTGGTAGTGAACAACTTTCCCTTCTATCTCTTTGCAAAACGAAGCTTAGATCTAGGTGAAACGGGGAGGTTTATGTTTGGCGGTTTTTGAAATCTCTAACTCCGTTTTCGAATCCGAGAAGGAGGAAGGAGTTGGGAACTTGATCTTTCTCACCCACTAGCCTTGGGTTTCAATTTTCGAACTCAAAGGAAGCAAGAAAAACGAAAATGGAGGAAGGAGGGAAAAGCTTCGCGTGAGGCAGTGAGAGGAAGGAGATGGAAAATGTTTTATGTTTTCTCCTGGTTTTCCTTTCTTCTAATTTCCTTTTCTTTCTTTTCTATCTATCTCCTTTTTCCCTCCACACAAACATATATATATATATATATTAATTATAATTAACAAATATCTCAAAATATCTCGATATTTGTTAAATTACCATTTCACCCATAACACATTAAATTCTTCGTAAGAGATTCACCGCAGTTAATTTAATGTATTCATCGACGAGTAATTCTAATCGGGCATCAAAATATCATTTTGGTCATTTAAACTCCTAAAATATTAATAACTTGGCTAAAAAGTCCCTGAGTTTAATACCAAAATCCACTAAAATGCATAAAGTATAATTTAAAATTATGGGTCTTACATTTCATTTTTTCCTCTTCTTTTCTACAAACTAGTAAGGGATATGTCTCATTTATAATTTTAATATTTTTTTAATTGAAAACATTTATCTCATGTATGCAACATATGTGTCTTTTATTAAGTGTTTGTGATATATTTATCAATGAAAAGTATTTCTTATGTATTCTTTTTTATATTAATGATAAATATTTATCATATAGTTTTTTTAAAAATTAATCAATATTAAATATATGTCTTATATTCTTTTATGCATCGGTGATAAATATTTGTTTCATAGTTTTTTTTATATTTATTGGTGACAAATGTATATATATAATTTTTTTTAATATATTAATAACAAATATTTGTCCCGTATTATTTTATATTTATTAATGATAAATATTTACTATGTGTGGTTCTTTATTATTTATCAGTGACAAATATTTGTCCCATACTTTTTTATATTTTATCAGTGATAAATATTTATCCTATTTTTTTTTATATTTATTACTGAAAAATCTTTATCCCGTGCAATTTTCACATATCAATGACAAATATTTTTTTGGTGTTTTTATTTTTATTGGTGACAAATATGGGTCATGTATTTTTAAGCATAAGAACATATATTTTTTTATTGTGTTTTATTATATTTATCATTGATAAATATTTACCTTGTACTTTTTATATTTATCTGTGATAAATTTTATCCCATATTTTTTTTTATATTTATCGGTGACAAAGATATATCATATATATTTAATGTATCAATAACATATTATCATGTGTTATTTTATATTTATACCATATTTATCTATATTTAAGAGTGATCAATATTTATCTCATGTTTTGTTTTATATTTATCATTGATAAATATGTCTCTCATATAATAAAAAATATTTGTCATTGATACTTTGAAAATTATATTTAATATATTATAATTGTTTTTATTTTTTTTTACAAATATTTTTTTATGTGTTTTGTTAATATTTAAAAGTGACAAATATGTGTCTCGTATTTTTTATTTATCAATGACAAATAAGGATCAACTTATGGAATAAGGATAGATATAGTAAGTTTCTCTCCTACATATTTAAGTATCTTTTAATGGAATAAAATTTAGATAACGTGGGTATTTAGGATAAGGCCGGGGAAAATATCAAGCATAAGAAACTCTTACATGTACTATATAAATATGTCTCAGTTGGAAATCAATTTAAATTTTCAAGTGCAAATTAGTGGAAATTTAAGAGGTATTACTTTCATTTCTATATATACATCAATTTGATCAACATACAAAAAATAAGAAAATTTTCATATTAAATTTGACTATGCACATTCTTTTTTCAAAACTAACATTCAATTATTAAGAGAAATAAATAATTGGTTTTTTATTTTTTTACATTGTATTTTTGTAAACATCTAATTAATTTTTCTTGTAATTTGAAGATAATTTTATATAAAAAGACAATTGGTCTTTTATTTTTTTACATTGTATTTTTGTAAACATCTAATTAACTCTTGTTGTAATTTGAAGACAATTTTTTTTACTAATAGAAATTGAGGTTTTAATACGACAGATTTAAGTCGCCCCCAAATTTAACAAATGAGGCGGGGTTGTGAAACATAATTAACACGATTATATTGAGAATTTTAGCATCCACCCTATTAACTGTTATTATAAATCTTTTTTATTTTCTAACCATATTTACAAGTGTATTTACTCCTTCCACACTTGTTGAGGTCCACTTCTTCACAATGACCAATTTCATTGCCATCTTCTTCGCAACAGTTTTTTATCTCTACCATTTCAGATATGGTTGTTAAATTTATTGAATAATAAATTTATATGAATAATTTTTTTTATAATTTTCTACTAATTTTTTTTTTAATTAATTTTTATTTAGTTATTTGTAACAAATGAGATAAATACTAATTATTTGAGTAAGTGTATAACTATGGATAAATTTTTACAACTAACTTTAAAAAAAAAACTTCATAAAAATAAGAAAATTTTTATTGATGTTAATATTTAAACAGAACGATTACATTTTGAAGAAATAAGAAATCATTATAGGATTTGTTGTAGTTATACAAAACAGATATGACATGATGATTTGTTAAACATGACAAGTCTATGAGTGTGACTATTATGTCATGTTACATATGTTGAACATTTTAACATAGTTGTTTCATGCATGCAAGTACATAATTTTTTACATGTTGTTATTGATTGTATTTTTTTATATTTATATGATAAAAAATTATAAGTTGTTATTGATTGTATTTTTTAATATTCATATGATAAAAAAAAATTAGGATTCAACCGATATTGATTGTGTGTTTTTTTTCTTCCAGATATTTGATGACTCGAGATCAATTCACCCGGATCAAAGTGAATAAGTTCAAAAACATCATGTGGATTTTATTTTGAAATTAATCGAAGAAAATGAAGATACTAATATATGTCTATTGAATATTGGTACATTGTGTGGCTTTGTAATTTTGTTAATGGATATTTAATTATTTTTTTTTGTTAATGGACACAAAACCGACTTAAAATGTACATTTTAACCGACTTCAAAAGACAAAATTCTACTAGTGTAACTTGTTACTCTAAAAATGATTACTTTTTTACTTTCATAACAAACATTTCGAATGTGTTAGAAAAATATTGAAATTATTGACATAAACAATCCTTGTGGGAACCATATTAATTATACTAAGATTTGAGTGTAAATACTTCCTCATTTAATTTACCCCAACATTTATTTATCTATTATACGTGTTTAAGTTTTAAATTTAGGCTAAATAGTATATGCGATCCCTTAACATGATTTTTAGTTAATCTTTTAATTTTTTTTTCCGATGTGATCATTTTTTTTAATTTTAAGTGACAATTTGATCTTTTATATTTTAAAATGTCAAAAATGTTATCATTTTTTTACCAAAATTAAAAAAATTCATTAAATTTTTCAAACAAAACTCATAAAATTAATAATCTTCTTAAATATAATGCAAATTTCATCAAATCAATAATTCATATATTCAAATAAACACATTTTTTTCATCTCCAACAACATCAAATTCATCAAATAAAAAATTAAAACATGAGTCTATTTAAAAATTTAAGTTATGAATTTGATAAAATTTGCATTATATTGAAGATGATAATTAATTTTATGGATTTTGTTTAAAATTTTTGATGAATTTTTGTAAGAAAAAGGATAACATTGTTGACATTTTAAAACATGAAAGATCAAATAAACACTTAAAATTAAAATAAAAGACCAAACAGGGAAGAAAAAAAATATAAAAGACTAAAACGTTAATTAACTGAAATTAAGTTAAGGGACCCCAAATGCTATTTAGTCTTAAATTTTTTTTTTTTTTCACAACAATCAATATGTTGGTTTCATGAGTTTCACCGATGGGATGTTCTGACATCACCCTAGACATGTCATACCAAAGATGGTAACGCCCACATCGGAGAGTCTAAACTAGAATGTAGTTTATTTGATTTTCTTTCACACGTATGTTTAAAAATATAAATATGACACATGTAAATCGAATTCGAAACTCCTTTAAGAGAAGCACCTATATTTTTTTGTCAAACACAGCTTAAATAGATTACCTCAACTGGAGAGAAGTTATAAACAAAAATACATATTAGTTATTTGTATTTAAATTTAAATATAGAGTTTTTTATTCAATTGTATACTTTTATTTATCATCTATTTTGGTATAACATTTATTTATTAGTTTTATATTATAACTTTTTTAAGTTTTATTTTTAGATAGAAACTTTTTGGATCATTTCTTAATTTGTGCATGTAATGCTTGCGCATAATGAACTATATAAATCAAACTTATTATTATAGTGTAATGCACGAGTCATTATAGTAGTTATAAATAAAATTAATGTTTTTATAGATATGATAAATTGTGATAGTGTTAATTTAAACAATTGCTTTAAAAAAAAAGAAAAATTACTACTTATACGTTGTTAATTAAGTTCACAACTAAAATCAAATTTTTATATAATTTTACGATCATTTTATATCTTATTCTTTTATAACAATTCCAATCATAAGAGATATAAAAAGAAGATATAATAA
>JBBPBS010000529.1:2330008-2412707 GCA_037974835.1 Cicer judaicum | reverse complement strand
ATTTGATTGAAAATCATTATAATAAACAAATAAGTTTGAACTCCTATCTCAAATTCAACAAATTAAAAATAGGTTTATTTTTATTTTTCATTTCAATAGGTATGATATAATTTTTTCTTTTTATTTCTATATGTATTCTTATACCAATTATTTTGACATAATTGATATAAATATTAGTTTTTAGTTATCAAAGTATAATATCAATTTTATAGTTAAAAGGTATAATATTATTTTACCTTGTAAAATGGTATTTGTGCTAAAAAGTTTATTTATGGAACTCTTATAACAAAATATTTATTGTTTATTTTCAACAATTTATTAATACCATTAAGATATGTATTTTTGTATGGAATGAAAATATATCACATGTAACCAAATTCAGTAAAAATGTTCAATGATATCGATGAATTACGGATATTTACATGATAATAAAGCAACTTAAATGTGTTCCTTAAAAATGTGAGGCTTAAATAACTTACTTTAGTTGTTTTTGACTTTGATTTTACTTTAAGGAATGATGATGGATTAATTACGTAGAATTTCTTCATTTCTCAATTCTATGCAATTCCAACAATACTATAACTCAAAAATATTCTTATAAAAAGCCACCAAAGAATATAATTGTGATATTATATTTTCACATCCAACCTCTCATGACAGCAACAATGTACACTCATTCCTTTCTTAACCTTTTTTTATTTTCCCTTTGTTTCATCGTTTCTCTTTCTCATGCATTAAACAATGGTTTTAGTGTTGAACTCATCCACATCGACTCTTTAAAATCACCCTTCTACCAACCTACACAAACCAAATACCAACGTGTTGTCAATGCCGCACGTCAATCTATTAGCCGTGTTAACCATTTCTACAAAGATTCAGTCACTAATAGTCCTGAATCAACTGTAATCCCCGACAGAGGTGGATATCTCATGACTTATTCAGTTGGTACCCCACCATTTAAGTTATATGGTATTGCTGATACGGGTAGTGATATTGTTTGGCTTCAATGTAAGCCATGTGAAGAATGTTTCAACCAAACTACCCCTATATTTGATCCTTCAAAATCATCAAGTTACAAAAACATTCCTTGTGAGTCTACAACATGTAACGGTGTGAGAGACACTTCTTGTTCTGATAAAAATTCTTGCCAATATTCCATTCAGTATGGTGATCAATCTCATTCACGAGGAGATCTTAGTGTCGAGACTCTTACATTAGATTCCTCCAATGGTCGTTCTATTTCATTTCCTAGAACCATAATAGGATGTGGAACCCAAAATGCGGGGACATTTAGTGGTAAGACCTCTGGTATAGTCGGCCTTGGAGGTGGATCTGTGTCTCTTATAACACAATTGGGATCAACAATTGGTGGAAAGTTCTCTTACTGTTTGGTGCCATTGTTGGTTGAGTCAAAAGGGACAAGCAAACTCCATTTTGGAGATGCAGCTCTGGTTTCAGGACAAGGTGTTGTGTCAACTCCTTTATTGAAAAAAAATCCACAACCTTTTTACTATTTGATATTGGAAGCATTTACAGTAGGAAACAAAAGAATAGAATTCGTTGGGGATTCAAGTGCTGGTGATGAGGGTAACATCATTATTGATTCAGGTACTACATTGACGCTTTTACCAAGCGATGATTATACTAATTTGGAATCAGCTGTAGCAGAATTGGTTGACCTAGACCGTGTTGAAGATCCAAATAATATATTTAGCCTTTGCTATAGTGTCACATCAAATGCATATGATTTTCCTATAATCACAGCAAATTTTCAGAGGTGCAGACGTTAAGTTGCATTCTATTAGTACCTTTATTCCAATTGAAACTGGGACGGTTTGTTTGGGTTTTATCCCATCTCAAATTGGTTCCATCTTTGGGAACTTGGCTCAACAGAATTTGTTGGTTGGTTATGACCTCATTAAAAAGGTTGTATCGTTTAAGCCTACTGATTGTACCAGGTTGGCTTAAATCTACCAACTAGCTTTTTATTCACAAGCAACACTTTATTACTATTTCCTTAGTTAGATTAAAGCCACCATTTAAGACTCTAATTGTCAATAGTTCCAACCTCAGTTCCAATCTAAAGTGTAATTGGCAGTGGACTTGTCAAAAAATAAATTGATTAAAATGTTATTAAGATTTGGATAGATTTCCTAGTACTATTATCGCATTTTTTATTTAATTTATTCCATTATTTTTAACTGATGTTTGAAGAGAAAGTTGAACTAAAAAAGTTAAATAAAGGAGTCAACGTGTTTAATATAAAATAGTCATAAAATCCTAACTAATCACAAATATTAAGAGGGTAATGGGTGAAACTATTATAGTGGAATAAATGTTGAAGAAAAATGAAGAATCGATGAGTTTTGAGAGAAAAATTAAGTGTTATTCAATAGTGGAGTCAGTTAATGTGGAGTTTGAAAACTATTGATGCATTAATGTGTGTTTAATTCAAAAACACAAACTTAAATATTTCAATATGAATTGATTTTTTATTTCAAAAAAATAGGCAAAAAAAATTAGAATATATTTTTGTTTCAAATTTATCCTTTGTTTAGGGAGGTAAATTTTCCTTCAATGACTTAAGAACTATTATATAAAAAGATTATTATTTTTTAACAAAGTAAATTAATGTCAATTAGTTGTTGCATAGTTATGTAAATTTGAGCCATCATCTCTATAATAACTTAAGCTATAATGTTATCTTCACGATTTTATTTCATTTTCATGTTGTAATAGAAGCACATTGTGAGACTAACTTCTTTTAGTTAAGGATTTATGATGTTTTGAATGTTGTTTACTGATTAATATTTTTATAGTGTATTTACATTATATATTTAAGGTCATTTAAGGTTGTCTTTATGTCCAAATCTGAACACTTTAGATTTATTGCTTGTTTTTAAATTTGGAAAAAGGAAGAAAAAATTGGATTTTTTTTGTTAATTTTGATGAAGTCAAGAATGTTGGAAGGTTGGTTGACATTCATTAATTAGGAATATTATTTAAGTCTATAGAACCAAGGAGAAACTATAAAGGTAGCATTTTTGGACATGAACATGAATCCATGAATGAAAGCAGTACACTTGAAAACCAAAGTTGCAAAACCCCTGAAGTCATTTTATTCGTAATACTACATACATGCTATATCATTTAGACTCACACTAATTTCAACACGGATTATATGTCTTTAACTTGTATCCATAATGTGATTTGTACATATTCGATTCTTAACTCACACGTGCTATTTCAAAATTAAGTTTTATTTTAATTTACAAGATAGTCTTCATATAGTGATAGAGGTAGTATGTATATTTTATAAGGTGAATAAAGTATATATAGAAAATGCAAGTCAATTAATGTCTACTAAGTCATTTTCATATATGAAACACATTTTTTTCTTCTATAAATAGATGACTTGTAAAAAGGTGAAATATATTCATTTTTAGGCAATCATGCATGTGAATAGTTGAGACATCCTTAATTGATCATGTTCTAGTGAGGTTGATAACTTGTGCACAATTTGAGTGTTACAATTTCATGTAACTTTAGATTTAGAGTATTGTGTAATAATATATATTCTTATAATTTTATTTGACACGATGAATTGTGTTGAAGTGTTTTGATTGATATATGCACATAAAATTAGATGCCAACAACATAAATCCTGTGAGTGGTTTTTCTCTAACACATATATATCTTATCCATTAAATGAGAATGTTTTTTTACAAGAGTTTTAGAATTTACTATAAGTCTAATGATTATTAATTAATTCAAGACCCACCAAAGGGACGGATTATATTAAATAATAGATATTAGTTTCATTTGTATGTAGTATATATGTTACAAACATAAAAATAGTTTTTTTTTTTACAAAAGTGCTTAATTAAATATGGTGATTTAGAATTTATAAGATATATATTGTAATTGATAAATATCAATATTATTAAGTTGAATATTATATCTAAAATTCAAATTAAAACGCACTGCAAATTTCTTTACAATTTTATCTACATGCCAACAAAAAAATCTCACCATAATTAGATATGTCGCAATATTATTTGTTAGAATGTATATACAAAAGTTTATCAATGATATATATATATATATAATTATTATTTTTTCAAATAGGGATATGTTAATATATGAATGTGTAGAACTGTTTTACATTATCAATGCATACAAATTAAATTGCTAAACAAAATATATTTATTACAATATGATTTTATACAATATTTAATAATAATTTCTTCAACTCCTGTTTAATTGATTTCTTGATCCTTTCCTACAACCAATAAAAATAAAAATGGAAGTCCTCATGATATATACATTAACAAAGAAATTGCATTGCATGTTAATTAATTTCCATTACACACGAGTGAGGTAGATCGAGGATTATATATATAATAGTAATAAATAATGGAGCCATAATCCATAAGAATTAATTAATGACTGTAAATTAAGGGAATCTTATTACCAAGCTTGATCTTATAGTTCTTAGAAGATACCCTACGTTGATTTGCAAAACAAGTAATCAAAACATTGCTAAAATAATCTTCATCACATGGAATATGAAGAGCACCATCAGCATGATGATCACAACCAAATTCCTCAGCCACATCATCCATCAAATCCTTCAACTCCAGCATCCTCAAGAATCTTATTGGAATCACAAACCTTTTAAACTCCGGCCCAACGTAAACAGCAAGGTATCCTTTCGGTACCTTGTTTGTCTTCTTGCTGCCATCCGAGAATTCTCTAAACTCGGACGTCAATAACGATTTTTTACGCATCGATGTCGTTGTTGTCTTTGATTTTCTAAATGAATAATATGAAGTGCTACAATTGAGATTTAGAGACATCGATAACTTTGGAGTGAATATAGAAATTCCACCGACTTTCATTTTAAATTTGTTCAATTATTTATTTATTAATCTAATTTATGTCATCGAAGAGGAAAAGTTAACCTCCTTCAATGGAAAAGTTACATTAAGATTCAACATTTGAATCCACCTATACATGTTAGTTTATTTATAATTTATAAAAAGGAATTGGTTGCATACATTTTTGAGGAATGGGAGCCATTAATTAATTGGTTCTTTCATTGTGAGCCTGTGTTTTTCACAATTCCTTCTCAACCTCGCGACCTTATAGCTCAATCATTGGTTAGCAATATATATATATATATATATATATATATATATATATATATATATATATAAGAGATAGTTCATATATTGATTTTTATTGAGTAAATTTAATTTTTAGTAACTAAATTTTAATGTAATTCTCTTTTATAAAAAAATAACTTTTTTTTGTGAATAACATATTATTATTAAAATTTAATTTATATATATTATTAACATAAAATTTATTATATTATTAATCAATTACAACTATTATATTATTAAAAAAAATTAACTTTTATTTAACTATATCCAAAATTATATCATTAAATTATTGTGAAGTGTTAACTGCCGACAATATATATTAGAGTATTTACAACGGTGAACTCAAGATGAGTTCATTAGATAAGGTTCACTGTGTCATATCATCGTGAAACAATTCATTCTTTTTTACTCCAATGGTGAACTCAACATGATTCTTCCAGTTCTTTGTGGGTTCACTATTAGAGTTGTGTCAAGCTGTTATCACGGTGCTCTCAAGAAGGAACAGTGCTTTCACAATTTAATAATAATAAAATTATAACTGCTATCTTTTATTAATTTATTAATAATAATAATAAATTTATCTTTTTTTATTAATTTATAGTCGTTAACTTCTTTTTAATTTATTAATAATAATAATTTTGTAATTGTTAGCTTTTTTTTAACATATAATCGTTAGTCTTTTTTTTTTCTTTAATTAATGATTGTTAATTTATTAATAGGAACAATTTGTTACTCATACTTTTTCTTTCATAATTTGTTAAATAATTTTATATTCTTTTGCTACCGTTGAATATGTCTTAAGACCTTTTAAAACGCTTAAAAGTACCATAATATATAAAATAAACAATAATATAAAAAAAAAGGCGTATTGCGGTGTAATTTTTTTTCCAAGAAGACAATTAACTCGATTAACTAAAAGATGTGAAGTGTGATTAAAAAAAAATGTGTAGTGATAATCCTACGATGCCATAAACAGTGGTGGAGCTTGACTAAATTGTTTGGGGTGGCCAATTACAATATGTATAAAACAAATAATATTATATAGCAAAAAATTAAGTTATAAAAAGCATAATTAACTTGAAATCATCGATACTTGCAGCTAAACAATTTAGCAGTTAAACAATTTAACCATCATTCTAAACAGCTAACAATTTAGCAAATCATTCTAAAATAAGCAATTTAGCCATTATTCTAATCAGGCAACCAAGGAATATAACAATTTATCAATCGTTCTAAATAAGCAGCCGACAATTTAGCAAATCATTCTAAAGAGACAACAACACTTTAGCAAATCATTCTAAAGAGACAACGACACTTTAGCAAATCAGCAAACACCTTGTATGCAACAACACTTTAGCAATTTAACAAACACCTTGTATGCAACAAAAATCAGCAAATCAACACAAACATTGTTCAAACACCTTGTTAAGCAAATTAGGAAAATCAGCAAATCAACAAATTCCAAGCGTTTGGAGTTTTGACGACGAACGGCCGAGGTGAGCTGAAGCGAGGCAAGACGAGGCCGAGGCGAGCTGAAGCGAGGCAAGGCATCAACAACGCAAGATGGCAAGAGGGTGGAATCGTGAATCGCGTTCAGAAAGGTAGATGTAAATGTGTTAGTGAAATGATAACTTTCATGTGCAATAATATTTCTCCTCCTATTAAACAAAATTTCATGAAATGTATTTTTGACAATGATATTATTTTTGTGATTATATTAATAAAATCAATTGAAATTTACTTACTAATCTTAATTTACATAAAGATAATTTTCACGGTTGGAAGAGGCAAATTTACATTGAGTTAAAAAAAGAAAAATGTTTCTGTAGATAAGAACCTTATATATCGCTTTTTTAATAAACATTGTTATAAATAATAACTTCAAACAATGGTTTAATTAAAAGTGTTATCTTATGTCTAAAATATAAATTAAAAAAATAAACTTAAATGTTATACAACGCTTTTCCTTAACCTAGGTAGTCTCTTCATATTTTTATTTTAAATGTTACCTCCGGTACTCTTATTAACCTATGTTGTCTTTTCATACTTTTATTTATTTATATGCTTTTTGTGTTCATATATTGAATCATCAATTCAAAAAAGTGTCAATGTGCATGACTATGCCAATTGAACATTTTTATCATTTATTTGTTTTATTCTATTTCTATTATAATAATAATAGTTTTTATTCTTATTTTAATTAAAATGTGAAAAACACTTGAGGAGTATTTTAGCAAAAGTTTATAAAAAGAAGAGATGTGCATTGATGTAGTTTTAAAAATAGTAATATATTTAGGAGTTATAAGTTCAGTTATAACTTCTAATAAAAGGTTTCATTAAGTGCTTGAAAAAAAATAGAGTTTGAATTTACAAATACTATTTTTAGTGCTAGAACAATAAGGATTGAATGTACAATTGTTTAAAAATGTCAAATTCATAAACAAAACAATATGATAAAAATTCATTATTTCATAGGATCAATATAAGCTACGATCTTGAATAACGGTCCACAAGTGCTTTAGCTTTATCAGGTGCAAAGAACCTAGCCTGCACAAAAAGGTTATAACTGCAATCACAATGTTTAACAAGATAAATCAACAATTTCCGTAACCATCAATCTCACTTATCAGCAGAAAAATAAAACTTTATGCTATTTATGTGTTACTTTAACATTTTTCAATATGCTCGGTTGCACAAGTTCAATTCATAAACTTACTTGTATGAACATCCTCTCTGCTTCTCCAATTTTTTTGTTTTCTTTTAGAATGATTCCCTGCTAAAGTAAAATATTAGTATCATGAATTTAAAAGATGCTACCATAATGTTTTAGAATGTCAACATGTTTATAGAACAGTGATTTTGAAAATCTTTCCACCTCAATTTTGTGAAATTAGTATCACTAATTTAATTGTACACCAACCACAATGAAAAGGAACAAAAAACTTAAAGTTATGTTCATTAAAAACTTCTGAATATAAATTTGAAATAACATACACATTCACTGATGATTATATTGCTTTCTACAACTTGATTTGCAATAAAAAGAAATGAGAAGTTCATGGTCAGTGATTTAATAAGAGAAAATACAGACCTTAGCCAAGTATCCACGGAAGTCATCAGGGTGAGTAGATATGAGCTGATCGTAAACAGCTATAGCATCACTGACATGGCCCCAGTCTGAATAAGCCTTTCCGAGAAGTAATTCAACCTGCGTATCGCAGTAATATAAAAAGAAAAATATTAAAGTATAAAAGTATGTACATTGAGAATGCTACATTAAGGAAAATCTAGAAAGCAAAACAAAATATTCAAACGAAAGCTAACTAAACGTTTGTTGATTGTTAATAGGTACTCACTCCATTTCACTAGATAAGGTTATTAGTCTTATTTTTAGCAATGTTGTGCTTGTATTAATAGTACTAGTACTTGACCAAAGCATTAGTATAAATATGATTGCCAGGCCATTTTATAGTTACATCTATCAATCATTTAGGAACACTACTAGGTTATGGATAGTCTTTGAATTTGAGTTGGGTTCATCTCAGCCTAACAAAACTGACTTGTAAGGTGAGTATTGCCTAAGTTTTATAAACACTACATAGGCTATATCTCCGGGAGATATGAAACTAAACCTAGCACGATGAAGATGCTAGAGGCTGCAATGAAGGCAACTCAAATGCTGCAATTAAGGCAGCTAGGGATGGACCGTGATTGAGCCAGAATTTCCAACAGACACTTATCAGTTCCTTCTTCCATAACCCCTATAACAAGGTACCAATGAAATGGAAATGATGAAAACACAAGGAGGTTAAATTGTGTTTTCATATTTTCTAGATATGATGAAATTCGATACATTAACAGCGAGCGGGATAGCTAAGAAATTCAGAGCTAAATGATAATTTTATTAATAAAATACTGATCCCAACCATTAATAAATAAAATAAATAGAATACGAAAAAGGTTTGAAGCCATTATATTGAAAGTAACCTGTATGTTAAAGTCATGGTCAATGTGCTGATATAAAGGAGATGTTTAGCTTTATATGTGAAATAAATCTTTTCAGGTCTTTGTACTAAAACAATATTTTTACTTTTAAATTATTTGATCTTTAAACATTGTATATCTATTCCAAGACCTTACGAAAAAGCAGAATAGCTTATCCATTTTCTAAATAGTGAGAATTTACTTGAACTGGATCGAGCTTCTGTGAGTCTGTTGGTCTGCTATCAGATTTTTTGCTGAAGTCTTCTGAACTCAGACGCTCACGACAAGCCACAAGTAATTGAACAGCCTGTTGAAGAAAGAATTGTAAAACAAAATGTTAATTCAACATCCAGTAGAATGACAGAGTGAACAAAAGATAAACCTTATGAACATTGAGAACCAAATTGGCTATATTGTAAAACCAGAGGATTATACACTAAAGACTAAGATAAGATAAGCAACCAATTAAAAATGTATTAATGTAACTTATTCATCTGAACAATCGATTATCAAGACAACAAACCTCGTCTGGCTTCTCGGCAGCAAGTAATGAATTGGTAAGGCCACGCAGAACATCAAAATTGATATCTTCAGATACCTGTCAGGGATCAACCAAATATGAAATAATTAATTTCTAAGGTTTAGTAACTATAGAATCTTGTGCCCTATAATTTTAAACTCTGGTTCGTGTGGATGTAGTCATTTACAAAATAGATATTGTCATGATCCAACTATTACAACAGCATTTGGGTGAAAGCACGTGGATTATTTTTATATTTGGAATATGGACATTGCACAGGCTCACCAACCCTGAGCTAGAATTTTATTTAGTAGATTGGTGGCAATAAGAATTCAAGTGTCGTCTAGATTGTCAAAGAAGCACTGATTTTGTCATAAAGCGATTATCCCAACAGTTTAAGCAGTTGGGTGAAAGCATGTGAATTATTTCTATTATATCGAACAACTATACTACATTAAAAAGAATAAGCATATAATGCAGAAGGTAAAGAACATAAAAAACTTGACCAAAAAAAGTAAAATAAAAATAAAAGAAGTAAATTGCAGAATGAACTGAATTCTTGGCATTTTTACAAGAAGTATGCTGTAAGCCTAACTATTTAGTTTTGACAGTCGTTTAAGACATCCACCTATAAAAAGTGTTTTAAATTGTTTCATATTATTCCGACCTTAGCTGAATTTTTATATGCAGCAACACTCCCTTCATAATCTTTGAGTTCGTACTTAACTTCTCCAAGCAAACGAAAAGCATCAGCATCATTTGGTTTTTCCTTCGAACACAAAAAAAAAACATCAGTTCAACAATTATTCCAAGATTAAACAGCATGAGTTGTGCAAAATGTGTTTTTGAAAGAGAAGATTTTAGTTGGAATTGCTTGAGGAAATCTTCAGAAGATTAAATATATAACACGATTACATTACAATCTCTAATTATAGGAAACTAAAAATGTAGGGAAAAATCCTAAATAAATCAGAAAACATAAGCTGATGTTTCATATAATAAAAAAATACAACTCATGGCCTAATTATTAACGGTAAATTACAGCTTCTATATAGGAAATAGTTCAGTAGTTCCCATAAATGGAGATACTTCTCAACACAAAATAGACAAATAGGAAATTTCAACAAAATATCCATTTTCAAAATAATACCAACCTTTGTCAAATCATCAAGTAGAGAAGCAGCTCTTGCATATTCCCCTAGTTCTGCCGAAGTTACTGCAGCTCCCTGAAAATCCTTTTAAATGTATCTAGAGACACATAAATTAGCAGAACATAACTAGCATCTACTACTTACTTCGAGAGCTGTTGGATCTCTTGGGGAGTTGCTTAATGTCGCTTCAAATTCCTTAAGCCTACTCTGCCAGATTTCAGAAAATATATATATTATAAATGACTCCGTAGTTTTGCCTAAATGGGATAATGCTTCAAATTTTAAGGATTAGATTATTCAGGTATGGGAAAAAGAGACAGAGAGGGAACATACGGAAATATACTTCCTTCAATAATTACACTATGAATATCTGTGACAAAAAATAGTACTAATCTAAAAGTTCAATTATATTAACTATGTATAAAAAAACTATTGTACCCTCAACTCTGGATTCTGTTTCAAACCAGAATCACAGCAACACAGCAACGCACAAAATATGAAAAAAGGAATCAAAAATGCACAAATATGGGAATAACTGTATATTATTGATGATGAAAATGGACACTGCAGTAGTGAAGAAGAATCCTAACTACCCACAGAGCACTGCTCCTTCAGAGAAAGGTATTTCTCTGACCAAACCTTCTAAGGTCGTATCTGAAATGCTGAATTATTCCCCCTTCTCTCTCTATTCATTCCTTATATAACTGAATTATCTACATGGATAATACCCCCTCTCTCACTCTCTTCCATATCAGCATTTTCTTCATTTCCTATTTCATTTTCCTAATATAAATTTCCACAGCTTGGGAAGGAAGAATGAGCCCATAGTTGGGTTCCTAACAGATTCACTACCAGTAAATGATGACATAAACAAGAGTCCAAGAAGAATTTCCTGACCACATAATAATAAAATTGTATTTTTGACAGTTAGTACATTCTGTATACCATGAGAAAATATGTGGAATTGAAACAGCTTTGGCACTCACTCTTGATACAAAGGAATACAGTATAGGAAAAGACTTCTAGTAGGAAAAATATTATCCAAATAGTTTTAAATATCAGAAAAACAGATTTAGGGTCAAAACATTTTGTAATACTTTCCCATAATGATAGGGATGAACAGTGCAACATGCATTGATATGGAAACAACTTGCTTCTAACAACAAAGTTTTGGTTACAAATGAAGATTCCTGTATAGATTTCTGTGAAAGTGATTGAGAACAAAAAGCGAAGGAAACAAGATAGGAGAATACTTAGGAAGAACATTAGTGCCTGAATTATTGCCAGAAGGAAAAAAAAACAGGTGAAAATCATACCTGAAGAGTAGCTTTATCCTTCTCTGACAATTTATCATTGACCAAAGCACTGTCTTCGTTGGGACTAACACGGAAAAGATATCCCAATTTCAAACATACACAAAAATTAAAGAGCAATTAAATGAAAATGATGGGGAAACATTCATAATTACTAGCTGCACAGTGCATAACATCATTAAAAGTTCAAGAAGTTGATATGCACTCTTACATGCATCTTTACATGCATGCTAAAGAGAAAGAGAGAGAAATAAATAAACACACACAAACACACATGACACATATAATCAGTCTGATTTGTTGTTCTGTATGTAGTTGCAAGCTAACTGTCCTTATGAACACTATAGAATATGGCAATGATGCGATACCCTATTCTGAATGTCTTGTTACTTTAAAATAGTGAGAGAGGCTCTTGAAACAGCATAATTTGAGAAACAAAGCAATCCAAATACAAAAAATGTTTTTTTATATTAGTAATGAAAAAACTCTTTCAATTCCAAAGTTTTTAACACACTTGAGAAGTCGATTAAACTCAAAACTACTTTTCAACAATTAACTTTAGAAAACTTTTTGTTTGAAAGAGTAGTTAAGAAGCCAGTTTGATAGAGACTTGGGTATTATGGGGTGTCCAAGTACTACATCGAGTAGTATGGGATGCTTGATGGAGTATTTAAGAAGCTTTACTCTCTCCCTTGATAGCTATCTTTCAAGGGAGGGTTCCCCAAGTGCTTGTATATCAATTGGTATGGAGGCCGGTTGCTGTTGCCTTGGAAACGGCTACCTATAGTGAGTTTTGAATTTGAGAAAGTAAGAAACTAAGTTCTATCATGCCTCATTAAGCAATTAACACACCAAACACATTCATAGCAAAGGAAAATTAACAGTTAAGCAATGGTATCAGGCCTTCAGCAACATTTCAAGCATACTATCTGATTCTAGACGTGTATGCAATGTGCATACCTTCCTGACGGAAGAAAATCTCCCAAAGCAAAAACCAGGCCAAAGACTGCAACAGCTATACCTATTCCAACCTGCATCATGACAGTTATATCTATACAGTTCTTATACAGATCACTTGTTTATGTGATAGAAAAGAACCCTTGAACCTTGGTACCAAACCCAATTGTCTTCTTGTCCGAAGAAATAGGAGCATCATAGTCAATTGCTCCAAATTCCTTTTTCTCTTCTACCTTCTTTTGCTCTAGTGCTGACCTGAGTAACAAACAAAAAGAACAACTTATTACCAATTAATCTACAAACATGGTAAAACATAAAAAGAAAAGATTTTGCAGTAAAAGCGTTACAGAACAAACATGTAAAATAAAATGGAAAAATATACAAATTTGGACTTGAAGGAAAACAAACTATTTAACATTGTTGCGGAAAATGTGGTAATGATCCCTAACCAACCAAAGAGAGCAGTAAGAAAGAAAAATAAATTAACTAGAGCTGTACCTTCTAACTGCCTTTAGCCGTTCCTCAAAATCAACATCCAAAGAATTGTTTCTAGATTTTCCGTCAACCTGTGAAGTTAAACGCGGTGCCTCTACAAAGAAAATTCGACTATACTTGAATGCAACAAAACAAATACGGGTAAAGTAAAGATCATACGATTTCAAATAAAACAAGAGTTGGATATATCAGCTTGCTAAAGAATGCAGAATAAAAAAAAATAGCTGATAACAGTAGCAGATAGTTGTTAGATATAATTAAAGTGATTTGTAGTTAGTTAGGAAGGTTAGAAAAACAGTTAGAAGTTAATTAAGTTTGTTTTGACAGTTAGTACTCAAAATTGCAATAAAGTTTGTAATATGGAGAACATTCTCCAGATTGTTAATCATTCTCCGTTTTCTGAACATTATGTATTCTTCTCTCTTCTTCTCAATTTCAATTCATCTCAATTTCTATAACATGTTCCAACAATTGGCATCAAGAGTTTGGGTTCTAAACCTTGGGAAACACGAGTGCAAGTGTGACGGGGAATCAAAAATTGAGAAACACATGTGTATGTGAAAGAAAGAAAGAAAGAAAGAAAGAAGAGATGAGTGGAGGACAACTTCCATCGTATTTGTCAATCCTTGATGAGAAGAATTGGGAGAGGTGGTCTGCATCTATGAGATCGTTGCTGGGATCTCAAGAAGTGTTTGAGATTGTTCAAGATAGCTATGAACAACTTGGTGCAAATTCAACAGAAAGATAGCAAACAACTTTCAAAGATTGCAAGAAAAGAGATTGAGAGCATTTCGAAGGCATCTCCACTAAAGGAGGCATGGGAGATCTTGGTTAAGTATCATACATGTGGGGAAAAAGACAAGAAAGTAAAGCTTCAAATGCTAAGAAGGCAATATGAACTATTGCAGATGGAAGAAGATGAAGTTGTGGCAGATTACTTCAATCGTGTGCAGGTTGTTGTTAATCAGATGAGAACAAATGGCGAATCATTAACTGAAGTGGTAGTTATTGAAAGGCTTCTGTGTATTCCCCCAACAATTTTGGAAGCTAAAGCTAAGCATGCAGCTGCTGAGAAGGAGAAGAGAAAAACTGAGAAGGATCTTGAGGAAGAAAATGAAGGGGCAAGCACCATGAACTTGAGAAAGCATTATATCTTAATCGATGATGAACAGAAAGAAAATATACTGTCTGAGATTTTGGATAGCCATAATGTGTATGATTTTATTGATCCTGATATTCTACATAGGGTGGAAGAGTTGGAAAGAGAGGAAGGGTTACGGCAAGCAGAAGCGTTGAATATCTTTGAAGTGAAAGGAAGCAAATCTAAGAGACCTGATGTGAAAATAGCTGGTTGTAAGGTTGTTGATGGTTTTGTGTACAAATCAGCAAAGTGCATGAAAACTATGCTATCGGTGTGGTCAAGTAGGACATTTTGCTCGAGAATGTTCATGGAAGGAGCAAACATATAGAAACAGGGTTTTACTTCTTAAGAGATCAAGTGATGAAAGGAAGGATAAAACTAGAGCACTACATTACCAATGATCAAAAGGCAGACATCCTAACTAAAAGCTTGAAGAGGGTGAAGTTCAAATAGATAAGCAACAATCTTATATTAATGTCAATTGAATTACTTTGAATTAGGGGATATGTTAGATATAATTAAAGTGATTTGTAGTTAGTTAAGAAGGTTATAAAAACAGTTAGAAGTTAGTTAAGTTTGTTTTGACATTTAATACTCAAAAGTGCTATAAAGTCTATATTATGGAGAAGGTTCTCCGTTTTCTGAATACTTTGTCTTCTTCTCAATTTCAATTCTTCTCAATTTCTATAACATGTTCCAACAATAGTAACAAGAGCTGATTGAATTAGACTTACGAGAGTTTTTAGTTGTTGATTTCCTGCTAAAGCAATATACAATAGTGTTAGCAAATGAAACTGATGGCAATTTAATTATGAAAAGCATTTGATATGATTGGAGAGAGAGACCTTTGGTTTTGTTGGGAGAGGGAAGGGTTGTTGGTCTGAAATAGAATAGAAATAAGTAGTAATGAATGTTAGCGTTGAATTAGCATTTGGGAAAGAGAAATAGAAGAAAGAAAGAACCTTGTTAATCCTCCTCCTACTCCTGTTAGTATCTCCGAAACCACCGCCACGCTTTGAGTTTGAATCATCGGAGCAATTTTTTATTATTGGAAACGAAAAGAATGCGACGGTGCTGCTTCTCATTGACATTATTGCACTTATCATGTTTGTAGAAACTCCTCACACGATTTGCTTCTTCATAATTCCCAACGATACACCAACCGTATCAGTGATAAGGTTTCCCTCCGTAAATTATTCTTTCACAAATCATTTTTTTCAATAATTAAATATAGATACAAAATAAAGGCGAATCCTAGTTGATTCTTAAATATTTTTATAAAAAAAATAAATAAATAAAAAATAACTTATATTAAGTCAATTATAGTTATCATTTGTCCATCTATTCAAAATAGAACCTCATAAATATTGTTTTATAAATTTGAAGTTACTAAATTAGTTTTTTAATTGGTAGTTTTGTTTTAAAGATAGTAATAATTGTACAAAATTATATTTTGGATGGAACAAATAAAATAACGGTGATTCAAATTCGATCATTTTTTCTATTTTGTCTTTATTTTTATGTTATTGTTTTTTTTCTTTTTAAATTGAATCATACTCAACCTATTATTTATAAGTCAAGATAAATTCACAATACACCTCCAATTGGGGTGTATATGGGTTGGATTGAATTGTTTTTGGTCGAATTTAATACTCAAATCCATCAATTTTATTTGATTTGGGTTGAACTTTCAATTAGTGATTTTTCTATTAAACCTAAATCAAACCAATCCTATTATGATTAGGTTGGGTTGGGTTTAAAAATAATAATAAAAAATATTATTTTTTATTTTGAAAAAAATATAATTAAATTTAAATATTTGATATTTAAAAAATAATAAAACTATATCGTACGATATCATTCAATACTTACAATATATCCACAAACACAACAAAACATTTAAATTAGCAACAAATTCTTAAATATCGTCTAATAATTAAATTTTAACTATACATTATTAATAATAAAATAATTAAAAATATATATCACCTTAATGGGTTAAATTCATGAGTTTAAAATGTTAAATCTACTATATGAATTAAATATAATTGAATTTTAATGAATTGGTTCAGACTACATCGTATCTTGAATAATTACATAGGGATTGTGAATTATTAAATTTATGTGAAAAAAATTATTGTGAAATATTACATGTATGGATAACTAAAGAGATAAAATAATTACCCGCTTCACTCTAAAATTTTCTCATATAAAAAGGTAATAATAATCATTACAGAAATAAGAATTTAATTTAGTCATAATCTTGACATTTATGTTAAACTATTGAATTATGTCTTGCACTCTAACAAGTTTACAATTTTAGGTCATGAAAGGGAGCCAATTCGCATGTACATTATGTTTATGATAAACTCTTATGAGTTTAGAAAAATTCTGATAAAATTAGTAATTCTTGAATTTACTAATATTTTACCAGTTTACGATTTTACATTAATTTATGTTAAAAAGTAAAGTTTTGTTATATATTAGTCAATATCCAATTTAATTATGTATGTATTGCAATATTTATTGGTTTTAAAAAAGAAATTTATATTTTTAGTGTTGTGTTTAGGGACAACTTAATGTCTTTCAATATGAGTTGTTTATTTTTCTACCATTTTATTTGGTCTATCATAAATATTTATCGATTTAAAAATATTTTTAATTTAATATGGAGATGAAATGTTGAACTATTCTTATTTCAATGATATTATATCATCTATATATGTCATAAATATTATTTTAATGTTACATAAACTTTTATGAGTTTATGAGTCAAATCTACAAATTAAATTTACGTAAATTACACGAGTTTATTATAACTCTTGAGTTTAACGATGAAGACTATAATGATGAACAATAATAAAGTTAGTGGTGAACAATAATAGTTCTAGTGGTGGAAGATGGTTTATATACCATAAGATTATGTCTCTTTGGAACATTCTTAATAACACATTCTTTATGAAATATCCCTTAGTTAGCACTTGACAATGTAATGCACGTCCTTCTTAAAAATTGAAGCTGACAATACTTTTGTGAATAAACCTTTTGGTTGTCACTTTAATGAATTTTTGTTGTTTTTGACCGGCACTTTAATGAATCTTGTAAATATCAATATGACATAATTTCTTTGAGTTATGACTTATGGAGTATAACTTTTATACTTTTTTGATGAAATGTGTTTATACATTAACTTTTTGCAATGGTTTTGACATCTCATATACACTTATGACATACTTCTTCGTTGAAAAATTAATATTTTTGAATGATTTGATAAAGTTGTCTGGAAAAAAAATAACGAAGAAATTCATACACAATATAAAATTTTAAATTTGAATTCGAAATATAGTATTCAACCTAAAAATATTAATATTATCAATTAGGTTAAGTCTTGCACATATAAAACTTCACATGTCGATCATGTGAAGACATAACCTATTTGTATTCCAACTTTTAAGGTTCCAAGCGATATCCAACGTCAACAAAATCTACTTGCAAATGTTATATCTAGTCTAGTGATACTTGCAAGATACAAAAAGGATCCAACACTAAGATTTAATACTTTAAAAATCTAGAATTTCTGCCTTGAAAATGAAAATGAAAATGATATTATTTTGGTTTAAATATAATTTTAATTATTTATCTTTTATTGAATAGTTTTAATTTTTATCTTTATTGTGATTCATTTTGGTTCTTTATCTTTTATTAATAGTGTATTTTAATATTTGTCACAATCATAATAAAGATTATAATTGGAATCCCTTCTAAGAATTGTCAATATGTATCCAGTATTATATTCTTAAAAAAAAACATTCATTTAACTCAAATAAAAGGTTGCACTTGAAAAAAAAAATCTTTCTTGTTTTGAAACATGTATAAACTATTTGAAACGAAAAATATTTATCAAAGTTTATTGTATTTTCACCTCATTCTTATTGAGATTGTACACTTAATTTTACAATTGATCCAAAATTTGATCTTAATAGTTCACGTCAATAATTATACAGTTGTTTTATAGAGTTACAGGGAAAATGACTAAAATACACCATTTATAAAAAATAAAAAATCAAAATGAATAAATAAAAATATAAAAACCAAAACGAATATTTAATAATAAAAAAAAGACCAAATTGTTTTCCACGTCAAGTGAACGATAAGCTTTATGCAAAATAGATTGAGGTGAAACCATGGATAACATTTATATTAGCCAAAATGCAAAAGTTTTTCATAATATCATTATTAGCATAATCTAATTAGCCTATAAGGGTTTTCGTTGTTTTATTTTCTTCTCGTTATAAGCAACACTTTACCTTCGGTTACTCGATCAAAATTCTTCATGACTTCAGCATTAGAGTGTCTTTAGTAACTTGTTGTACACATTAAGTTTAGTCAAATATGGCCATTGAGCATTGTGATATCATCCCAATGGTTATTCTTATTCATGACCAATTTTGTTGTTACACATTGAACATCCATAATAATTTAATCTTATATCTTACTCCTATATTTTTAAAAGCAATATAGATTTGATAAAGTCAATAAGAACTTATATTTGATGATTGAATTTATAGACGACTTAATAAATGTAGTAACTATATATGACAAGAGTTACAACTTAGATTATATATATAGATGAAAATAGCTGCAAGCAGGCATAGGAGCTGCGTACAAGTTATACCTATTCCACTCAGAGCAATCAAACTAATTAATATTTTTATAAAATTATTAACTATCATACAAACCAAATTTGAGATAAATCACTCGTTCATAGTTATACAACATTATTGATTTTCATCTGTAATTTTCAAAAGTAAATTAAGCATTAAAGTAAAATTATTTAATAAAATTTCAGATAATTATTATATTTTATAAAATTTGTAAATTTGACCAAAAGTCGCTGGTGTGCACACACACATTGGATGCGATTGGAATAACTTATCTCATGTCTTAAACATATGAAAAAGTGATTGAATGAACTTACAAAAATAGCTTATTACATACTTATAAATTATTTTCAACTTATTTCAATAATAAGATCTTTTGAATATCTATTGAAATATGCTTTCAACTTATATGAAAAAAGTTTATCCAAATACACTTATAGGTAAAATTCATTTCCTTCAAAATTTATTAATGATTAAAATCTCTTTCTTTTTCTTCTAAACAAATTCTCTGGGTTAGAGGGTTTCTTTACCGATAACACCAGACTGGTAGAAACAACTGATCAAGACTTGATCTCTGTAATATGACCCCTGAATTGTTTTTTTTTTGGACACTGACTCATATATATAGTTTAGCACAATTTTAGGTCCTCATGACCGGCGCATAGGAGGAACACATTATCTAAACAGACCAAAAATATGGGGGACATTATCTATATTTGCCATTTGTGCTGTCAACTAACATCTCTTATTCTGATCAAGAACAAGAAAAATCACTGTGACTATAAATCAGGCTCGTCCATGTACATCATAGATTCATACAACCTATCACTATACTCTCAAAAATATCAAAAACAAATAGGCGCAAGAATGCTTTTTTGAGGCCACAAGATATATCAACAACTCTCACAGGAAAATGGGAGCCATTACCAGTGTAATCGTCGAGAGCATCTTTATCAGAACATGAAGTGAAGGCCCAGCTGTGTCTTTGAATGGGTCTCCCACTCTGCAAAACAAATAAAAACATTTAGTACTTGTCAAAAGAATGGACCAACCGAACATATATGTAATCATTAACCCACCAAACAAAATTGAAGAAAGGAAAACATCATAACCAAATTAAGCAGGCAGAGGTCATTCAAAGCATGCATAATCCCTTAGCCAATTACAGAAGCCAAAATCCAATGCTTAGTGACAATTTTTGGAAAAGCATTATTGCTCTCTACAATGCTGTTTCTATCCATATAAAGTTAGGCTTGGTATGGTTGCAAGGGAGTTTGATAGAATGTGGAAGCGTGAAGGTTAATGATGGGGAAGCGTGAAGGTTATATAACTACTGTGATCAAGGCCACAAGACAGTGTCCCAATGGAAGTCAAGGCATTTCAAAAGACTAGTTGAAATTATAGATAAAGTAAAATAGGAATATTATTACCTCCATCCCTAATTATATGCCCCTATTGCCTTTCTCACATATATTAAGAAAAGTATGTAATGAATTGAATGTGTAACTAAATATTACTAAAATATCATTTATACACGAATGTATTCAATTTGACTTTTCGTTTCTAAGATAAACTAGTAGTAAAAAGTATGATTAGGAAAAAAATAAATGCACCTTGTCACTTGAAAGGGTGCTAATATTTAGGTACAGATTATTTTCTCAAAGAGTGCTTATAATTAAGGACCAAGGTAGTATTTGTTGTGCTTATATAATACAAGATGGCAATGCTATACTTATCTATAGTCATAAATGCTAAACAGAAAATGAGGAACGACAATCAACCAAACAAAGAAATAAGGAAAGATAAATATCTATAGATATAAACATTGATTACGCTAAATATATGCTAAATACTTAGATGTAATATTACACTAACAATATAGTGGTAATAATACACTAACAAAACACATTAAAATCAGAATATTTATTGCTGCTAGACAAACTGAAAAATGCCAAGGTATATTACAATAAACACTGGCAGCAATAGCTGAATAATGAAAAGATTACTGATGAAAGTCTAAAGCAAGTGAAAACTATGTTCCATATGCAAGAAACATAAACCTATTGTTTTTAAGGAACCCATAGAACAACATATTATCACTATATTAGTATAATAGTCATTAGCAACTTAATGTCATTATTGTACAATAAAAGTAGCATAGAAAGTTACTTACGTATCTCCTGTTACTGCTGCTTTGTGAGCATCACTTCCCTTGCCTCCAAGAGCTCCAGTCTCTATGTACTTCTTTGCATTATCCCAAGCACCACCAGCTGTGTTCAGAAAAAGTGCCATGAGAATACCAGACACTGTTGCAAACATCAGCAAAGCAGCCACAACTTTAGCCCCGAGTAAGGGTTGTCCTGTATAGTAGCCCAAAATTCGGAATACAAAACCTGCAAGTGATAAAATAGAATAAGAAACCTTAGCATGGCATACAGAATATCCATAACATAAGTATAAATTAACAGATCACCAATCATCAATGAGGTCATAGAAAAATGAAAAACAGCAAAGAAACAGTCAGCTAATATCTAAGGTATTTTCCATAAAGTTGGTCAAATAACTTTAGCAATGACACTATATCTGTTATTTGTTACTTAAATGGTCACAAATGTTCATTTGCATCTAATGAGATGATTTCGGTACAATCAAAACTTGTATAAATATTGCCATTTTCCCACAGGTTTTACTAGTAGAACTATTTATATAAGCAAACGCAGTTATAAAACAGAAATTAACCCACCAACTGCAATGGGTGAAATGATTGCCAAAGCACCAGGTTTTATCATCTCTCTTAATGACGCAGATGCTACAATTGCAACACAGCGACCATAATCCGGTTTCTCCTTGTAATCCTGTTCCAAGCATTAAGTTATTAACAGAGAAAGAAAAGGAGAGAAGGTCCAAACCTAAACCAACATACTCAAACATTACTTTACAAACTTAAACTCACCATTATACCAGGCCTCTCAATGAACTGCCTTCTTACTTCATTAACAACCTCTTGTGCAGTTCGGCCAACAGCAGCACACGCCCAAGCACTAAAGACAAATATAAGCATCGCACCCAGCAAACCACCAACGAAAACTTCTGGAATTGCAATATCAACCTGCAATTTAATCATAAGTTGCAATTTAGAAGAAACCATGAAATCTAACTAGATACCACAATAGCAATAAAAGTTATAATCATACCTAGAAGCGGTGGCTTAGTTAATTCTAGAATATAATGATGTGTTCATTAGTTACAGTTAGGACTATTGTAACTAACAAACACTGACCTGTAACAGATCAACAGGTTCATCTGAACCTGGACACACGAATAAATATGGTACAACGTGCTCACTTTGTATAATCAATCATAATCAAGTTTTCAAATTCAAAACACACTTGCTCTCCTTTTCTCTCAATTGCATAACTTTAATAGCCTAATTAAGTCGGAGCCAATTCCACACACCTGTTTAAAAGGTTCACGAGAAAATGCAGCAACCTCATCCATATAAGCACTAAACAGAAGGAAAGATGCAAGTGCAGCAGAACCAATAGCAAATCCTTTGGTGGTGGCTTTGGTTGTGTTCCCCACGGCATCAAGGACATCGGTGATCTCTCGAACACTTTCAGGCTGAAAATAGGTAATGTCAGTATACGTACCATGAGAAATCTCAAATAACAGTATGGAAAAAATTTATTCTGGTAAAAAACTACCTGCTGACTCATTTCTACAATTCCTCCAGCATTATCAGCTATCGGGCCAAACATATCCATAGTAAGTATATAGGCAGCAGTGCTAAGCATTCCCATTGTTGCTACAGCTGTTCCAAACAGCCCACCAGTTGGGTTTCCTGTTTCATCTATTAGTCCAGCTGTCTGGCCCAGCCAGTAAGCGGAGACAATCGACACACTGATGACAAGGACTGGAAGACCAGTAGATTCCAGCCCCAAACTGACCCCGGCAATTATGTTAGTCCCATGGCCAGTAGAGCTAGAAAGGGCTAATGTGCGCACAGGCTCATGCTTGTAGTCAGTATAATACTTGGTGATACAGACAAAAACGTACGCGGTGACAATACCAATCAACCCACACAAAGCAAAATTGAACCATGCTGAAGGTGCTTGCTCGACATAAAGTAACCACCGGGTTGACTGCAGAGTAATTAAATTTAAACATTAAGACCAATAGAAGGTGTAAAAGAATTTGAAAAGATTGAAGATATATTGTTGTGCAGTCCTAAATAGAAATTGAATATTTCAACAACAACAAAACGTACAACAAATAGAACATAGTATGCTTGGCCAATCCAGACAGCTTACAAAAGCCGAATTAAAATATCACAAATGAATATTAACTATTACCAGACCAAATGCCAGAACAGCTAAAACTATTGTAACAGAATATCCTTTCTGAAGAATTGCCATAGGATCTTCTATAGGAGACATTACTCCAGATTCACGTGTACCCCTAATAGAAAATATTCCCACCGATGAAACTACCAGATCAAATGAGTGAACAACAAGGGGAAACAAGATGAAGCCAGATGGATCTGAACCAAAAGAGAAAACGTCAAATTACTTGAGCATGCACGCAACTCAGTGAAAACTGAAACAAAGCAAGAAAGAGACGAGTTGGAGTAACTAGGAACTTGCCTTCAATTTTACAGCGCTGTGCCATTGTTCCACCAAGTATCATGGCACTGATTATTTCAGCTGCAATACTTTCGAAAAGATCAGCACCTCTAGCAGCACAATCTCCCACATTGTCTCCAACCTTAGAATCAAATCAGTACTATTATGATACCACTAGTAGTACAGGACTAGAAAAAAAGTAAAAGCAGACAGAAGCAAACACAAAGGTTACAGAAATTAAATTTAGTATACGAACTTTTCACTTGGCTGATGTTTATAATTTTGAGGGTATATGAAACATATTTACAAAATTTTCATGTATGTATATCAATCAGTACTATTATGATACCAATGGTAGTACAGGACTAGAAAAAAAGTAAAAGCAGACAGAAGCAAACACAAAGGTTACCGAAATTAAATTTAGCATACAGTTCTTTTCACTTGGCAGGTGTTTATAATTTTGAGGGTATATGAAACATATTTACAAAATTTTCATGTATGTAAATCAATCAGTTAATGATGTTTTTCATAACCGTCTTCAATATTCTTGGCTTGAAGCTTAATATTAGAGTTCCTATATTTAAGATATATTGAAATAAAAATGCACATCACTACAATAAATATGTTATATACAATACTTCCTTCTCTAGTTATCAAATAGTTTAACTAAACCAAAAAATGATTACAAAAGTTTGAGAAATTCCATAAGCCTCTTCCACAGAAGAACAAATGCAAATATTTAGGTCTTAGGAACTTAAAATCAGAGAACACCGCAAGTAAATTAAATCTGAGCAAAACTCTAACATAAACATCTTTAAATATCACCATGTAAAACATCAATGTAATTTAAACATGAACAATAGTAATAGATATACTGTTTCCGTTACTTATAAATTTATTTTAATTTTAAAATTTAACAAAATATCCTATGGCTCTGAGAAAAATAAGTACCATCTACTGAAACCCTAGATGACATAAGCATCAATTTTAATGTGCCGACTGCAGAGTGTGGATCCTTCAAAATGAAGTAAACAACAATAAAACAATTACCAGGTCAGCAATAACAGCAGGATTCCTAGGGTCATCTTCAGGTATTCCCTGTTCTACTTTTCCAACAAGGTCTGCCCCAACATCAGCTGCTTTAGTGTATATTCCACCACCCAACTGAGCAAACAGTGCAACAAAAGAGGCACCGAATCCATATCCAACCAGAAGAAGAGGCACTGAGGGAAAGCCAAAACATTTAAAAATCAAATACCAATGAGAGAGAGAGAGAGAGAGAGAGAGAGAGAGGGTAGGAGAGAGAACAAAAGCCAAAAGATGCAGGTAATGTTCTCATCCCTAACAGGAAAAATAAAATCATGGTGTAGTCAAATACTTCAACAAGTACAAACATATCTACTGCAATTTATTTCAGGCAAAATTTAACTAACCCCATTACAGTTCACTATGATAAAAATGGATACAAAGCAAATTAAAGGGGTGAAAAGGACAAAAATCTTTTGGGTTGTTTCAGTACATCTAGGAAATCATTCATGACCTCAATCAGATCCATTATCCATATCCAAGTTAGCCTCCTAAGTTATTGATTTGTATTTAGTCTACAATATAAGCACAGATAGAAATCACCAAATTATACACACTGACCAAATGGAAAACTAGCTTGAAAACGAGCATAATAAAAGCATCCAAACATTTTAAAAAGAACTTTTCAATTCATTACAATAAATAAGTTTGGGGGAGAAGTCTGCACATACAATCAGTAACCTTCATTGAACCTGGCGAGTCCACTCCCAACCAAACATAAAATGTGGCATAAAGGACTGCTATGCCAATTACAGCCATACCAACAACAATGAGAGCTGATAAACCACCTGCACGAGTAGCTACCTGCACAACTTTCTTTTGGTTAATATAGGAATAGTGAACTGTTCATATTTTTTTGCAGGAATTGATACTGAAGTAATGACAGTTAACCTGCAATGCCTCTCTTGCAGACCTTCTCGCGGCACTAGAGACTCTGACATTGGCGCGAACAGATACCCACATCCCTACATATCCAGCAAAACCTGAACAAACAGCACCTAAAAGGAAAGAAGCTACAGTGATGTACGCAGATGTTGACCTGAAACAGAATGTATATGATAGATGAGAACATGTATAAAGTTTAAGAAAGGACTTATAGCCTATATAATTGTGATGTCACCTTCCTATGCCAGCAGCTTCCTGTTGAGGAGTTGTATCGCGAAACAAATATATGAAAAGAATGACAAGAGCAAGCAACAAAGCCATCTTTGATATAGTTCCATACTGGGTTCTAAAAAATCCTTCAGCTCCATCTCGTATAGCATCAGCTATCTAGAAAGTAATATGATAGACTCAGAACAAGAAAACGATTTAATTATCAAACAGTCACTATGAAAGACTATAAATATGCATCTTGTTAGAAGATTAGAAAATATTTTATAATATCTATTATATTATGATTTATTCCTCCTTTTCTCTAAAATCTCACATCTTCAACATGGTATCTAGAGCCTATTTCGATCCTCCTTGAACTGTCTTGCCAACATTCTGCTTCTGAGTTCCCAACAGTTTGGGAATATAATCATAGTTTCTCTTGTTTAGCATGATCATTCTTTTTTCTGACTGTTGTCACTTCCGCCCACAATCGTCACTGTTGCCCCGCTTCTGTTGCTGCTGGAAAAGTTTTCTGACACAACCACTTCCATTGTGTGTGGCATCTCTCAATCTACAAACCCAGATTTTTTTAGGTCAAAAGTTGCTCCACTCGCACTCATGTACCTCCAAGATCCGTCATGTTCATCCCACGCGCCACCGCCTACAGCCTCGAGTTCCGGCATAATGTTTCAGTCGTCTAGATTGAGTTTTCCTTCCTGGTTCCATATCTGTTTTAAGTTTTTTCTTTCGAGCCACATGCATACAACTTGGCAATTTGTCCCAGATACACTGGCCTCATCTTTGTCCCAAATGTCCTTTCTCTCCCTGAAGCACGCCTCTCTCTCCTTGAAGCAAATTCAAGTTTAAATATTTTGAGTTTTTGATATTATTGGTTTGAAGCTTCCAAATGCAGTTTTTTAGAAGGACGGACCTTACTTTGTTCAATTGTTTGCCATGAATTTCTCTCATGCTGATGATCATTCCAACTATCTAGCTAGACTGTATTTATAGCAATTCTCTCTAACTTCACCTGCATCCCTTAGTTGCTTTTCTATCTTTTTTTATTATTTTGCAGAGCAAAACATTGTTTTCTTGTAACAAGCTAAAACATAGTAAGCTCTAGCTTGAGGAAGAGTGTTAGAATATTAGAAAATATCTTATAATATCTATTATATTATATTAGAGTATCTTGAGTTATTTCCTATGATCAATTTATAATCATAGAGATATCTTAAAATATCTCTCATTATTATTATGATTTATTCCTGATTTAGGGTTGAGTCTATGTTTCTCTATAAATAGAGATTAGTATTGAGTCTTACGTAATCAAGTTAGCATAAAACTATTATCAATAATATTCAAACCTTTATTATTTTCTCTCCTCCTTTTATCTAAAATCCCACAACTTCAACACATCTAAATAACTGTAACACTCAAACTGCTCTAATGCTATACCACTGATTTATTTATAATAGTGCTGAATTAAACCAAATAGCTCCACAGATCATCTGGCAGAAACAAAAGGTTTGGAGCTTGGTAAAAGATGATAACTCTTACATGCATCGATTAGTATTTTTCAAATTTTCAAGTTTCACAAGGTTATTTCAGGCCTTACTTCCTGTTTTTAATTTTCAGTTTTTATTTTTTAAATCAGAGTACCTTTCATTTTATTCAATTTTCTCAATAGAGCCTGTATTGCTCTTCTTATCACATGATCAATCCCCCTAAGGCAAGTTTGTATCCTTTCTACTACATAGGATTATAGGTGTTACTTTATCCCAAGCCCACTAAAACTGAATGGGAATTCCAGAACTCAAATTACCAATAACCAAATAGAAGTAGTATTCTGCATGAAAGTTGATTTATATTAAAGGCTAATAATGGTGTGGTCATTTTATATTAGCTGAACCTCTCTAATAAGTTGATTCTTTCCTAGTTTCCTTTCTTAATCGATTGTGTTCGTTAATCTTGAGGGATATTGATTAGGCTAGCCTCATGTGTGTGTGTGTATTGTACTTTACAGTCTACACAGTCAAATATACAATACACTATATTTTCGGTATCAAGTGATTCAGAGTGTTTACACAGGACCAGGACAACGCTTTCAAGATTGCAGTAACTGAACAAACCAGCATAGGAAGCAGATTTACCTGAACCATTTCAGGGGGACCCTCATCTTTGGCGAGCACCCACTTCATAAGATATAATGCCACAAGGAAGCTGAGAATACAAATAGAGATGACAAACACAATAATTGGAGATGTTCTTGCACCCACGTAAAAGATAGCTCCAAACCCCAGCAGTAAAAGAAAGAACAGGACACGAACATTTATACCCAGCAGAATACGAAATATCTGCAGAAAGATGTAAGCAATTACTAAAACAAAACTATACACTTCATCAAACATGGTTGGAAAGAAAGTATAATTCAAAGGGCAGCCAAGAGCATGAAGCTCCCACCACAACCACCAGGTGGAGTTTGAGGAAGGTAGACTTATGCAGCCTTACCCCACAAGTGGAGAGACTGTTTCCAGGATTTGAACCTGTGACTTTCAAGTCTCAAGCAACAACCTTACTGTTGCGCACCCTCTGAACTAAAGTGTACTTAAAAATAAAATAAAATCAATGCAAACTTTTGACATAACTATATGTAACAATCATTATAACACCAAAACTTCATATCGAAGGTGTGTCCCGATGTCTGACACAAGCCAACTCATTAGTTACATTCAATTAATTCATTTTCTCAAATTATCACCGATGTCAACATATTCGTGTCAGTGTTCGATGTCTGTATCATCAGTATTTGTAATTGAGCTTCATAGGTAACAATGAGGTGCAGGTGCAACAAAGAAAGAATATTGAATGAAAATGAGGAAAATGGAAATTACCAATGGGGTATAAGCTTTACTACGCATGTTAGGGAAAGTTCTTGGCTTATCATGGTAAGAACCCAAAGTACCACTCTCCATGTCTTCATCCATCATTATGGTATGGGTTGAATTGACCCTCCGTGCAACAGGATAAGGGTTGTACTCACCTCCTTGGGGTAAGTCACCCCCTGAACCCGGTCGCTGAATTTTGAATTTCCTTTTATCAAAACACTCAAGGGATGAATTTTCAATTACAGAATAAAAACCTCCCTTGAAAATTCACCAATTCTTCACATTCAATACAAGAACCTTTTTCTTCTTCTTCCTTTCAGTATTTCAGAGTAGAAACTAGACAAAACAAATAAATAAATAAAATGAAAAAATTAACACAAATTAAATAGGGAAGAACGTGCACATTTTCGAACATATATGAAATGAATGAAAGTAAAATTTGAATTAGGTATAGTAGATCGTAAATACTTGAGTTTTGATTCAACAATGCAACATTTGTAATTGGAATTTAGAGAGAAATTGTAGAATTAGCGGAATCGCGTAGACGGATCTAAAGGAATCATCGACATTTAGGATCCAAGAAAATAAGCGATTGAAATGTAAATGTAAATGAAATTGAAATTGAAGTAAGAAATGAAGAAAATAGATCTAACGCTTACAGTGAAGAGTGAAGAAATCGCGTTTAGCTTATTCTGCGCTGCTTTTATCAGTCCAAACAAACACAGACACAGTCGTGCACACAAAGCGGAAGCTCTTTCTTCTTTTCCTTCTTTTTTTTTTTGTTTATTTAAATTTACTGTACGGTTTTATTTTTCTTTCTTCACAACAGAACGCAACGCAAAATGAAGATAGTGTTAGTATTCGCTGCGTTTGTAATGGAACAATTACTTCTCTTCGTTCCCTCTCAGCTCTTTTTTTATTTATTTATTTATTTATTATTTCTTCGATTTTCAGTTTAATTAATTGGTTGATTTATTAATATTTTTTGACTCGGTTTATTAATTAATTAATTATGATATTCTTAAGCTGACAAAGCTATTCAATAACGTTATGCCATGTCATAATGACTTCGTTCTAATTGGCCGATCATGTGATAGATAGACGCATATTATTATTAATTTTGTTTATTTATTATTAGCTTTTATGTTTCTTTAGAATCGTTTTTTTTTTTTTTTATGTTTGTAGTATTTATTATAGGTCTAGTCAAAGTTCCTAAAATAGTGAAAATATAAAGCCAACTTAGTTTGTTAAGTTGAGTGAAAAAAACTTAGTTTGTTAATTGATTCAAATAATTTAATTTGTTAAGAAACTAACTAAATCCAGGTAAATGATATAATATCTAATATCATTTAAAAAGATTAAATTAAATTTTTTAACAAAAAAATTAAATTAAAAATCCATATCTAATAAGTTTTTTTTTAAAGAAACAACTTTTAGTAAAAAATTAACTTTTTGTATGATTTTGTTTAACAAAAAGACAAAAGAGATATGTATACATATGGTAAACTAATCTTGCAGATATATTTTAAAATGTAGACAGAAAAATAGAGTTATGTGATAAAATGATAAATTATTGATAAATAGTAGAATAAAGTTAATTTAATGTGACTATGCCTCTCTGTTATATTTTTAAAATATTTTATTTTATGTATGGCATACTACTTTTTCTTTTTTTTGAGAGAGAGCAGTCCAAATAAACAAGATTGTTTAAAAAAAATAAACCGTATAACCATTTTTCTAGGGAGATGATGATACATGTAGTTAAGAGCTACTACTAGATTAGATATGAGATTTAGTTTTGTAGTTAATGTGGGTAAATTTTGACACTAGACTTTGTAAAAAAATGAAATTTAAATTTTTTAGTTAAAATAAATTAATAATTCTATTTAAAAAATGAATTAAGATTGTACCATTTTAATCACCTTATTTTCTCGGGTGATTTTAGTCACAGAAATTTTCCCTTTCAAAATTTTTAGAGAGGTGGCACAATTATTTGATGTAACATGCAACTTACACTTATATATAACATGTCTTTTTATTAAAATAAAAATAAAATCCATATAAAGAAATGAGATGTAAGAGAATATAAAATCGTTAATTAGGATTTCAAATTTATAAAGAAATAATATATCATAAAATGTTTAGATTATTGGTAGACTGGAAGGAAATGGAATAAACTAGTTAGTTTTTCTTAAAATTAATGTAATATCGTTCCATATCACTCTACTCTATTCCATCTTATATCATTTATCCAAAAATTTCATTGTTTTAAGTGTTGCCTTCTTTTTATAATCGTAGTTTTTCCAGTCAGATTTTCAACATTACTTAATTGGATCTTTCTTGAGCTCTTCACTCTCGAAGACTTCCCTTTCAACTTTGAGAGGTTTACAAAGTAGTTCTTTCTTCTACTTTTATCTCTCAATCTCAACGACTTTCTCTTTCTACCAACTTGAGACTTATATTGCTTTTAATGATAACTTGAGGGTGAAGTGTAACTAAACTCAACATCATTTTGAGTTATCATAGGTTAGGTACAATGTTATCCATAAATGATGTATTTGAAATAATTATAAAATGAGATGATCCTCAAAGAAGCATGACCTACAAGTAAAACACCAAAACCCTTTTATGAAAGATCATTATCTAATCTCACCACTAGAAAAGTATGTATAACAAATGAGTTTAAATATCTTAGTATCTGGTCAAACTCATTGACATCTCAAAACATAAAATGAGTCGCTTTGGCAATCATGTGACTAGAAGGTCTGAAGCCAATTCATCTACTTACCCAAATACAAGATTTTTGCCTCTGGTGTATAGCGTGTTTGACTCATCATCTGAGACTCACATATACGAAATCAAAGCACTAGAACAAATGACTGCATCTATTGATTCAGAAGAAAGATTAGAATCAAGTTAACTATACTTCTGGTTAGAAGATAACCTGATAGAAAAGTCTAACAAACTTTGTAAGACAAAAGTAAGGACAAATTTGCTAGATCATTTGTATTTATCATAGGTTAGGTACTCTCAAATTTATTTCATTATTTCCTGTGTACTTGTATGTCTCACATGATATTGTTAATTGAGTGTTTGAATTTTCTTTTATGACTTATCTATGTCTTTTTCAAAATCATCCTTTTTGTTAAAAACTTGTCTCCTAACCCAAATCTCATTTTTCATCCAAGCCATTTTAAACTTGAAACCCTAGGAAAAACCAGTTCTTATCTCATTCTTTATTAAGTGTTCATTTTCTTAAATGATCCTCTTCATACATTGTATTCTCATAAAGACTTTAAAATTTTACTAAAACATGATCTGCTCAACTTCAGTGCTAAAAAGTTTAGAAATCTTGAAATCATTATATCAATGAACTACAATTAACAAGATGGAATATACAAGGATAGTCACAAAATGCATTTAAAGGTTCACTATGTGGAACCAAAGGGTATTAATGTCTCTTTATTTCACTAAGTACCTTAAGTACAAGGATGAAATAAGAAAAAAGAGCATTGAAAGGCATATTCCTCATTTTGTCATATTCTGTTGTAATGGATAGAAATCTGAAAGTAATAATGAAGAAGGGTTAGAGCACCTACAATCCTATCACAGATTTATCTTTGGAAGATTATATCTCCAATTCAAGATTCAAAGAAAGTCGCATCAGACAAGTCAAAGATAATTAGAGGGAAAAAAAAGAAGACTAAACCATCTTTTTTTTTCCTTACTTATGTTTGAAAGGCCAAAAGGTAGGCTCTTGAATATGGAAACTTCGTCATCATTATATCAGATGAAAGTTCAAAGAAGGAAGACTCTTATGGAATAAGATGTTACCAAATATACTTAGTTTAGTTATGTATTAGGAATTGGTGATTCAAACCTAATATGTAATATGAATTATTGGATCTGAATTAGATAGCCTTAGAAAGACCTTAGGAGTTTATATTCCCTTTTCGACCTTTTGTAATAAATATTGCATTTGTAATATAATTTGTATTTGTTACAAGTGTAATATGAATTCTGGATTAAATAAATATATTTTTGTTTATTTATGTTTCTCTTGTTCTCCTATGTTTTCTCTTAAAGAATCGTGTTTCATATTTAGAGAGTCCCCGAATATTAATTTATAAGATTTCTCATGAGAAGATCAAATGAGTATTAAGTTAAACAATTTTTAAGCAATACATTCAATCTTCTTTTATTTTTTTGTGAAGAAAAATTATTCATTAATTGTATAGGTATTCGTCATCATAAAAAAGGGGGAGATTGTTAGTTCAAAAGTGGTCTTACCTACAATCTTCTAGTTAATATTTTGATGATAACAAAAACAAACAAATAAAAAGCAATTACCCCTTTACTATATTTGCTAAGTGTGCATATTATGTTTGACGACAAAAAGTTATATTGATGACTATTTATTTTAAGATAACAAAAAATTTATGAATAAGTTAGAGATAATGATCTAAATATATCTAACACAAAAAATATTATCACATAATAAACAAGTAATTATGTTTATTAATGGAGCAAGTCATAACAATATGCATCTGATGAGCTACATTATGAGTCAAAGCGGTAAAAGACAAAAGGAATACAAGTCAATGTTTGTTTCTTTGAAGACAAAAGTAAAGTGTGCTACAATGACTATATGCCTCTGGCTAAAAACCATCTTGAGCTTGTGATTCAAATATCAAATGAAGAAATCCAAGAGTTTGCCACTACTAAGTGTGACAAGCATTTGATAAATCAGTCTTTGATAAGTGTAACAAACATTGATAAGTCTACCTACGATAAATCTGACAAGTGTTTTATCGTCTACCTTTGATAATTGTGTCAAGCATTTAATCATCTGACTCTAATAGAAATTCAATGCTTTGATAAACAAAAGTCAACGTCCTAAAAAGTCAATGCTCTGATAGAAATCAACAATCTAAAAAGTCAACGATCTGATAAGAGATCAACACCTTAATAAGAAGTCAATGTTTTGATAAGAAGTCTACTCTCCAACATCCTAAAACTCATTATAATGGACTTACTCTCTAACTGAAGAAGTGCATCATATCTTATGAGATTTGTCTTCTTAATTGAAGATACACGAAATTAATTATAAAGATATATATGAATATATCATAAAGACTTATTTGCATTAAAAGATTATTAAAGATCTCCAACGATAACATTCTCAACATATACTTTTTTTTAGTATTTAAGTAGAAATTAATCTATCAATTGTGCAAGAAGAGGGAAAAATAAAAAGGCAATAAGTTAACAAGAAATTGTGTAAGAAAGTCTAGAACTAGTTAAAAGAATGAATGAAAAAATTTCTCAAAAGATGTACTATTATTTATTTATCTATCTCTCTTAAGTTTTTTCTTAATAGGTTTTAATTTTTATTACCATTATTATCTTTTAGATTTTGTTTTTTTTACTTAGATAAATTTGCTAAAGTTTGTGTTTTTGATGTTGGTATATTTGTTGAAGAGAGGAAGTACTATAATGGAAAGTCAAGGACTTTCACTTCGTTAGCAAATGTGACGAGATTGGAGGATCTTCGAGAGAACCTTATAACAAAATATTGAAGTTATGCAATAGCTAAAGTAGGGTCATCTAAATAACACAACTACCATTCCTAATCAAACTGTTTTTATTGTTTGGATAAGATTATTTTGTATTTTTTGTTTAACTAGTATATGGAAATGTGCCAAACACATAATTTCGATTCTTTTTTTGACAGAATATTTTGATCAACTTTTTTTAACAAAACAAATATATATTGAAATAAATCTAATATAAATTTGAGTCTATACAAATATACAATATAATTGTATTTTAGTGAGAGAAACAAAATTGAATCTATATTTATGAAAATTACTATAATACAAAGAAATAGTTTAAAATTATATAAAATCAAATACAATTTTAATTTATAGTCATATATATATATATATATATATATATATGGGTGTTACAAAAGTAAAACATATATTTTATTGCTAATTTATAGACATATATGAAAATAGTTTTATTCACACATTTATTATTGTAATTGTGATTCTCACTTGTGGATTTTGAACCCAAACATTGAGGTGGTCAAATTTTTAAAACTTTAATAAATAAATAAATAAAAGGTATAATATTGTATTGTATATAAGAATTTTAAATTACAAATTTATAAAAATATATTAAGAGAGAGTAATAAATCAAATTTTGATTGACATTTTTAATAATTAAAAATTAGTTGAAATTTAGGTTGACAATTTTATTTTATTTTATAATTATAGTAGTTGTTTTTGTAATTTTTGTTATAAATTATTTCCTCTGATTGTTTTTAAAATAGACATCTAGATTAAAATTTGATATACAAAAATTGATATATTTGATTTAGGGTTGTCTCAAATTTGGTTCTATTATAATCTTAAAAATTAGACATAATAAATAACGTGCAATTTTAACAATTAAAAAAATTAATAAAATAAATTTTAATCTATATACACATATACCAATCTACAGGATGTTGGGTTAAATTAATTCATGTAATAAAAAAAGATGACGAACATATAGTATATTTACTTTCACATATTTGACTTAAACATAAATCTCGACAACAATAATCTAACAACACAATTCACTTCATAAAAATAATTCAACTTATAAAATATATCGATTATAGTATTTAAATTTAAAACAACATACACCACAATATCTATATTAATTAGTATATCTATTAACATAAGTTATATCAGACCTAGTCGGAATTCATCACCCAATTAGCATATATCAAACCACCATTATCCTATACACTTATATAATTTGTTTTTCGCAACATTGTCACACTTAATAATTATTGTTTTTTCAATTTTTTTATTACATATATATTTTTTAATATAAATTTTAACTACTTTTGTATATTTAATCAAATTCATATGTGAAATTACATTATTTCTACCTTTGGGAGACCACCATATATAAAGACAACTATTTATGGAAGGAAGTACGGGAATGATTTCAAAATTTAAGTATTCTAAACATAAAAGTATAATTGTAAAATTTTGGATGATTTTATTTAATAAGTTATAATGAAATGTGTCACACTATCTCTCAATAAAGATATATCAGTGTGGAGCATATTGTAAAACCCAACAAATAGTGTATTTTTTCAAATGAAAAGAAATTAACTTGAAAATTATACTCTTACATTTTTTTTCTTCTTTACAAAATAGTTAGTGGATTTTTTTTGTTGAAATAATACTTAATAATTAAATCAACACCAACATGTTTAAACAATATTTCATAATAGACATTTTTATGCTAAAATAAATTTTATATCAAGTATGTTTTAACACAAGAGTTACAACCCTTAAAGTTAATCATTACAACTATTAATCAAAGGTTATTAGGTACTAAAGACTCTCGTTGTTTGTGTCTAACTGACGGTCCAAGTCATGGTTTCGCTACAACTTCGCCATTATCCCACATTACTCCTCCTTTGAATCTTTCCATAATAATAAAAAGGATCATCAATCATATAATAACATATACACATACGATTGATTACTATCACGGACCATCAAAACTCTATAATCCACGAAACGATAAAATAAATCTATTTATGATTATCCCTCACCCCATCTCAATCATCATGCAATATAATATGTAATCATACGATTTGTAAAAAAAAAAATATTAATACTTTTCAATTTAAGTAATAAAATATGTTTATAAAACAACATGTAAACAACTTAATAATATGTTCACATATGAAGAAAAAAAAGTAAACATACATCCACATATGTAAGAAATGAAACATCATGCCATGTATGTCAAGCAACAATGCATACACATTTAACAATAACAAATAAAATTATAGAACCACATAAACATGTATAATCTAAGCATGTTATACTATAAAGTGGATTGTGCCTTTCTCCACTGATCTTCCATAGCTCAAAGTTCAAACTAATTTATGCAAGTTAATAATTTCCACAAATCTTCCATAAATATGATGCATGTTCATGAAACATCAAGATTTAAAAAAACAAAACCTTTCTTGGTAAAAAAACCTTTCTTAATAAAATACTTATTACTTGAGTCCTCAAAACTTATTTCAAACTTACCCTTTAGGTATTATTTGTCCAAATTATGTTTGTACAAAGATGAGTTTATTTTATGACATCATTATAACGGTAGAAAATTTTACAAGTATAGTTTAAAAGTTTCTAAGTTCCAAAATTTTCAACATATAAATTATAATATCTCGATTTTTGTTAAAATATCATAACGTACAAACTCGCACCCCAATTAAAGCTTGGTATATTTAGTTTCTAAAAATAATTTTAATTTGAGCATTCAGTTAGCCATCAAAAACAGTTTTCATATTGAAGCCTTAAGTATTAGAAACCTATATATTAAAATTGTGGGTTATTTTAAACTACCAACAAATAAAAAAATATCATAAAACTTATGTTTAGAATATAGAGAATTAAGTCTAGTTTCATTCACTACGCGAAAAAAAACTATTTTATAACGTTTTTTTAAGCCATTTATAGCGCTTTTTCAAAAAAAAAAAAAAAGATGTAGCATCCAGCGCTGTAAAAGATACAACAACGTTTTTAAAAATAAAAAGCGCTATAAAATAAGTAGATATATTGCACGCTTGTTATACTCGTTTTACAGCACTTTTTGGAAAAAACGTTCTAATAGGTGCATTCAAATAGATGCATTATCATGCACCTAACCTATTACAATGCTTTTTTTGAAAAAATGATGTAAAAGGTGCATTCAATAGATGCATTATTATGCACCTATTACAACATTTTTTTCTCCAAAAAGCGTTGTAAAAGGTGCATTCTATAGATGCATTATTATACACATATTACAGCGTATTTTTGAAAAAGCGTTGTAAAATGTGCATTCAATATATGCATTATTATGCACCTATTACAGCGCTGTCTTTTATTTATTTTTTCCAAATTCTTTTTCATCCAGAATCAGTTCACACAATTATTTCACAATCAGTACATAACAACAAAATTATATAACTTTATAATTTAACTTTATAACTTTATATATTTACACAATCAGTTCACAACATATTCTTATACATATTCACATATTGACAACAACACAGAACTATATATACATATTCATATAATTACATATTCACAACTTTTCAAATGTGCCCTATTCATATACATATAACTATCAGAACTACACAGAACATAACTACCATATATTCATATAACTATCCCTTACAGCATGCCATTTCCCAGCAAATCAAATATTTTTCATTTAAATCACATACTGACACCAGAATTGTCAAAGTAGTGTGCAATATAAAAATTGAACATAAATAAGTTAGAATCAAATTATACATAGTTTATATATGAAAATCAAATAATGAAAATACCGTACTATTTATGGGATTATAGTTTGATTCATATCAACAATCTCCTTCATGAATCGCAATATATAGTATCCACAGTCGATGTTTTTAGTTTGACGAGAGCACTATAAAATAAAATATATAAGTCAATAAATATTTGTGCATTGATAGCAGTATAAGTTCAATATGCATTTTAGTGAAACAAAAAACTAATAAATACAATACCTGAAAAACAAAAGAACAATAGGGTTACGACGCATAAATACGAACAAAGAAGAACAATGCAGAAATACGAACGGTTCATAGTAGAGTAGGATTCACAGGAACAAAGATGGTTCGCAATGACAAGGATAATGAAGAGGAAACAAGCGTATGAAGTTTACGTAATAAGGGTTAGTAACAAGGCAATATTGTTCGTAGGGTTCGCAATGAGAAGAAGATTGAAGAGGAGGAGAAAACAAGCGTATTAAGTTTATGTAATGAAGAGGAAACTAAAGCGGTTTAGGGATAGTATTTGAATGAAAGTTGGTAGGGATAGTAACAAAGATAAAGATAGTTCGCAATGGAGATGGTTGACAATATAGTTTATATGGACAGTAGTTAATTGAGAAGAGTTGTTATTTGTTCATAACTTTCAAGTCAAACACTATTCTATATAAAGTAATTATATAATGTCTTTTAAATATAAATTAGTATTTTATACATTAGTATTGAAGAAAGTTAAATTTAGTCCAAAAAAAGGTTAAATGGTTATAAAATATTTTCAAAAAATTAAATTTTTATTCTAAAATGATGAATATATTATTTTTACAGTTTGTTATAATATTATTTTTAAAGTTTAATGTTGGTGAAATTTGTTAAAAAAGTGTCACTAAAATATTTGTACTAGTGTCAAAATTTTACTCAAATTAAAATGTTATCTTTTATTTTTTTATTGTAGTTATTTATTTTGTTATGGTTTATTATGTTAGTAAAAAGTTATTTTCTTAAGAAATTGTAAATTTTTTCAAAAACCAAATAATAGTTATTTAAAAGAAAGCAAGTTCATAATATTGATCTAATTATTAAATATGTCATATTATATATATAAAATGCATTAAGATTATTTTTAAAAGACATAAATTGTTATAGTAGAGTTGTAAAAAAAAATAGAAATTACGTTGTTAATGTATATATAATAAATAAAAATTTGAAGCATGTGAAAAATGTATTCATTTTAATATAATTATTTTAAAAAAAATATAAGTTAATTTTTAATAGCCTATTACAGCGCTCTTTGAAAGAGCGCTGTAAAAGACTCCCTTAACTTATTTTTTAAAAGACTATTACAGTGTTCTTTGAAAGAGCGTTGTAAAAGATCTCCTTAACTTATTTTTTAAAAGCTTATTACAGTGCTCTTTGAAAGAGTGCTGTAAAAGACTTTCTTAACTTATTTTTTTAAAAGTTTATTACAGTGTTCTTTAGAAGAGCGCTGTAAAAGACCTACTTAACTTATTTTTTAATAGCCTATTACAACACTTTTTGAAAAAGTGCTGTAAAAGACCTCCTTAACTTATTTTTTAAAAGTCTATTACAGCGCTCTTTGAAAGAGCGCTGTAAAAGATCTCCTTAACTTATATTTTTAAAAGCCTATTATAGAGTTATTTGAAAGAACGCTGTAAAAGACCTCATTAACTTATTTTTTAAAAAGCTTATTACAACGCTTTTTGAAAGAGAGCTGTAAAAGACTTTCTTAATTTAATTTTTAAAAGACTATTACAGCGCTCTCTTATTTTTTAAAAGTCTATTACAATGCTCTTTGAAAGAGCGCTGTAAAAGACTTCCTTAACTTATATTTTTAAAAACCTATTACAACACCATTTGAAAGAACGCTGTGAAAGACTTAATTAACTTATTTTTTAAAAACTTATTACAGCGCTCTTTGAAAGAGCGATGTAAAATACCTTCTTAGCTTATTTTTTTAAAAGTCTATTACAGCGTTTTTTGAAATAGCACTGTAAAAGACCTCCTTAACTTATTTTTTAAAAGCCTATTACAGCGCTCTTGTGTTTAAAGCGCTCAAAAAGTGCTGTAAAAGCTATGAGAGAGCGTTTCAATTTATAGCGTTTTTACAAAAAGCGTTGTAAAAAGGTTGTAAGCATTATGTGCAAGCGCTATGTGACCCTATATGACCTTACAACAACGTTTTTTCTACAACGCTTATCAAAAAAACGTTGTTGTATCCTCCGTTATTTTTAAAAAATTCTACAACAGCGTTTGTATTTAATAAGCGCCGTAAAAGACGAGCTATAAAATGTCATTTTTGGTGTAGTGATTTTAAAAAAGAATCACTTAAAAAGGATTATTTGATTGCAAGTTATGACCAAATTAATGACCTAAGTCACCTAATGACATGTATACTCAACAATATTTCCAGTACAACCATAGGTTTTATTAATAATTACTAAGAAATAATAGGTTTTAGAACTTGAAAAATTATGAATTTATTTTTGAAACTCCCTAACAAGTACAAGCATTTTGCAAGAAAACTCATCTTCAAATTCGAAGTCGTTATTTTTATAAAATTCTATCAAGCTGGGTTAAAACAGAAATTTTACTAGAGCTGAAATGAAAAACTATATTATGCATGTTTCCATGAATTTTTTCAAACTAATTTTTGTGACAAACCCTAACATATTAAATGTCACTAAAAAAGTAGGACATTTAAGAAAATAATTAAGGTATTTGGAGAAATAAATAAATAAATAAAAAATATTTTAATACAAAGCTCTCAAACTGTAAGAAATTATACACTCAAATTTCTAAAACTGTTGAGAAACACTAGAAAATTTATTTTGCCAAAAAAATTCATAACCAACAATTTTTAAAATTAGGGCATTGGTACTCATTTACCTCGAAAATTTCTAGAACTACTTTAACACACTAAAACATTAAAAAAGTTCATACTAAACCAAAATCAAATAGAGTTACACCAAAATTAATTATACATGTATTTATCACCCTGAACATATAGTAATATCATCAAACACTAACAACAACATTGTTCCACGTATTAATCTTTAAATATCACCCTCTTTGTATTTATTATTGCAAAATTATTAATAGTTTGTTTATAATCAAAATTATTTAAAAAATCATTTTCAATTTAAAAAATCATTTAATAATCAAAATTATTTTGTGAAATTGTAAATCGTAAATAAAATTTTAACAATTTCAATTTCAAATTCAAAAAATTTCTCTCAACAGATGCAACAATTAATAGGATTGTTAATATTATTCTATATGTTAATCATGCATTAGGAAAACAACGAAATGTTGTAAGTTAAATACATATCATAAAACTTTGATTCAATTGATAAAACATTTTTTATAACTTTCGAATAAGTTTCAAGTTTTCATCAATGAATGACCTATATCTTTCAGTACTAAAACAAAAATCCAAATTTTTTCTGATACGTGCTATGTTGCTCAAATCTTCTATTCAATGAACCAATTGATTAATCTACAATATATAAAAAATATGAATCTTAAAAACTCATTACCATACTCAAGGTTTCATTATGCCTATTCATAGAAATTTTCGACTAAAAGTAATTAATAAAATTATCTATTGTCTATAAATGATGGTGATTTGGTGATTTTATTTTTGTTTAGGTTTTCCTTTTAACAATATCTAAAATTTGGGTTTGAAATTTATAGTGAATAAAAAAGAGTAAAAGTCAAATTAGATTGAAACATGAAAGAATAATATAAGCTAAATTACATTCGTGGTCCCTTAACTTAATTTCAGGTAACGTTTTAGTCCTTTATCTTTTTTTTTCTGAGTTGGTCCTTTATTTTAGTTTTAAGTGACAATTTGATATTTGATATTTTAAAATTTCAACAATGTTATTCTTTTTTATACAAAAATTCAAAAAAATAATCAAATTTTTCAACCAAAACTCATCAAATTGATAATCATCTTCAATCTAATGCAAAGTTTATCAAATTCATAACTCAAATATTCAAATACACTCATATTTTCATTCTTTATTTGTTGTTGGAGATGAAAATATGAGTGTATTTGAATATTTGAGTTATGAATTTGATAAAATTTGCATTAGATTGAAGATGATTATCAATTTTATGGGTTTTGGTTGAAAAATTTGATTATTTTTTTTGAATTTTTGTATAAAAAAGGATAACATTGTTGAAATTTTAAAACATAAAATATCAAATTGTCACTTAAAACTAAAATAAAGGACAAACTCGGGAAAAAAAAAGATAAAGGACTAAAACGTTACCTGAAATTAAGCTAAGAGACTACTGATGTAATTTAGCCAATAATATATTTCCAGATAATTGAATTTTTTTTTATATTAAATACATTAGTTTAAAAATAGAGTTAGTTAAGTATGTGTATATATATATTTCAAAAAAAAAAAAATTGCCCTTAAAAGTTTGATGCTTTTCTCTCCTGCACTCCTAAAACATCTTCAAGACTTCTCCTTGGAGAAAGAAGGAGGATATTTTATGTGGTAACATAAGTGTTAGGTATTTGACTCCCTTTCTATGTGGAGAAATGTCCAACTATTGGAGCTCATGTGTCTCACTTATTTTAGTGGAGAGATATCTTATTAGGATTGAGGAAGAGAGAATATTTTGAAAGAAAAAACATCCACCAAAAGAGAAAAGAGAAGAGTAACCATATTCTCGATTTTTTAAAATTAGTCTCAGAAAAATATTAATTGCGCATTCGTTAATCGTTGGATCAGACTGATTTTAGGACATCAAGTTCGCAACATTTAGTTCTTCGTTTTCAACAGTTGGATCAGCGAAACGACGTCTGGAGAGGGAGGAATCGTGGTCGCATATCAGCATGTTTTATGGGTGTTTTTCTTTTTCTTGTTTTTTCGTTTGTAAGCTTTAGTGTTTTTTTATTTTTTATTTTGACTGGTATTAGACATAATTTGTGCATCATTTTGAGACTCTACTATACCCTTATTTGATTATAGTTGAGCTATTTTTTTGGCCTGAACGCCCCGTGGTTTTTAACCTTACATTGAAGGATTTTTCACGTTAAAATATTTGTGTTCTCTACGCTCTTTTATTTGATTAATTTGTTGTCATATATTTGTTGTTGCTCCTCAAAGGTTCTTGCAAGTTGGAGGAATTTTATATCCGTTGCGTAATACTTGTAATCGTATTTCTGTGTTTATTTTCTATCAGAGTAGCATCAGTGCTCTAGGTTAAATGGTTATTTGACTTGCTTTAAGGATGGAGGAAAATATGAATATAAATATGATATGTTTGAATGATACTAATTAACATTTGTCGATGGACAAGACGAAAAATTTGGAAGAAAATGATAGTGAAGAAAATTTGGAAGAATATGAATATAAATATGATAGTGAAGAAAATGCATTTTTATATTTTTAGTTCTAAAAATTCGGATGATAAATCTACGGAAGAATGGGATTTTGAACATCAACATGTATGTAACTTTGTTATGCAATATGTAGAAGATAATGTTTATAATCATATTGCTAATGAGACAAATGCAAAAAAATATGTGGGAGAAGATACAACCTTTGTTTGCCTCTAAATCAGTGAATAATAAATTATTTTTACTGTATAGTTTCATACGTTTGAAATATAAGGAAGAAACGTCTATCTTGGACTACATGAGTGAATTTCAGGGGCTCCTTGATCAGATGTCAGAAATGGACATCCAGTTTGATGATGAGCTCTTTGGATTATTTCTACTGTTATCTTTGCCAAAGTCTTGGAAGACATTTCGAGTTTCTATAATGAGTTTAGCTCCTAACAATGTTGTTGCTTTTGGAAATGGCTAGGAGTGATGTTTTGAATGAGGAGATGAGAAGGAAGACAGAGAGTTTTTCGTCTCAATATGAAGTTCTTGTCATTGAAAATATGGGGAGAAGTCATGAAAAAGAACTGAAGGATGGTAGAGAAAATAGTAGAAGCAAGTCAAAGTCTAGATACAAAAATGTGGAGTGTCATTATTGTCATAGAACATGGTACATAAAAGAATTTTTTTTGTGGAAAAATGAGAATAAAGGCAATAAGGGTAAGAAGAAACAAAGGGGTTGTGATTGTGATAGTGATGATGATCATATTACTACTATTGGTGATCTTGTTGTTCTCCGTGACTATGAGTCAATTAATCTTGTATTTGATGAGAGCATCTGGATAATTAACAGTAGTGCTACATATATTACACTGAAGAAGAAATTCTTCATATCTTGTAAATAAGCTCATTACAAATTTATTTAGAAATACACAAAATTTGCTTTGTAATTCTTTTTTCAGTTGTTTAATTTTTTTTTTTTTATAGTATATTCTTTTTTTTATATTCTGATAATTATACGCTAGCCTTTTTATTAAGCGTATAAATACTTTAGGACTACCTTTTTCAAAGAGATCACTCATTGTATTAAATATCGTGGTTTGACCGTCTCAAGCAAAAAAGGAAATCGAGGTTTTAATGTTAATACGTTGTTTCTCTATCGTGTATTGTAAAATAAGTGTTTTCTTTAAATAATTATTATTTCACAAATATATTTTGCTAAACGAATTGTAACTTTTAATCATAATTTTTAATTAATATATGTAATTGTAAATTTAAAAAGGTTAAGTTAGTATTTATTAGACTATATATATATATATATTATTAATATTATTATCTGTTAATAATTTAGTATTAATTGAGTAAAAAAAGTATAATTTTATTAGGTTTAACTTAGCCTATTTTTTAAAAAATGTATAATGTACTATTTAAATGTTTTAAGGTTAAATAGACTTTTAAGTCAGACTAAACTTTAAAAAAATATCGAAGTAGGTCGAAAAAATCCTATAACAAATTGTAAGCCAAACTCATACCTAAAAAAAATTAATTACAGACTAAACTCATAACTTTTAAAATCTAACTTGATTTAACCTATTCTCCCGCTTCTTCAAATATCCATCCAAAATTGGCTATCATCCCAATAGAAAAATAGCTAAGGTTACATAAAGATATTTCCAAAATATTGATAATATATGTATTTATAATTGATAATACGTTACATGTTATTGGTTGTTTCCTTTGTGTCCTAATGTTGGAATGTGGGTTCGAACCCATTATGAAAAGGCGCGATTGTTCATTTTAAATGAAAAGGTGCAAGGGAGAGTTCGAACTCGGATCATGCACGAACGGGTATGCTCTTTCACCACCAAGCCATTGCAACAATTTGGTTAAAATCTGAACGGTAAATGTATATGTCTCTTCGCAAAACAGTGGCAGAAGAAGAATTGCAACTCTTTCCCAAGTGACATTATTTTCCTATAAATAGAGCCACTTTGGACAGAATGAAAACAACGAATTCAAGTAATTGCCATCCATTTTCTTTCACACATTCTCATATACTAAGTCAACTTATTATTTTCTAATGCATGAGAAAAGAATAGGTAACATTATTTTGTAACATACTATTGAGAGATATTCTTGGTGTGATAGTGCAAATCATATCAAGGTTTCCAAAGTACCCTGAAGGGGATTCGCTGGTAGTCTCATTTGCATCCGATTAGTGGGGGCGAATCGAACCTAAAGGCTAGTGTAACAACACGCTTTGGAAATTGCTACATAGAATCTTCATCAACAACTTCACTATTAGAGTCTTGCAGCACTTGTCACCAACAAAGTTCCAACATTAACCACACCACTATACCATATGCTCTAATATACTTCTAGCTAAAGCAAATTTTCCCTGGACCCCAAAAATTAAAGGAAAAGACATAAATATCCCCATATAAATATTAAAAGTTTTATATTTTCACCATTCTACCATTTGAGTTTGTCGGAACAAAATTGAATAAAAAAAATTCATTTTTTTTGAATAAGTTTTTTCAAGTTTTCCAAGACCATTTTCGAAAATCTTTTTTGAAGTTTTCCAAAAGTATTGGAAAACTTATTTCAACATTTCCGAACATATACAATTCTAAAAAACTTTTTCTGACATTTCTGAAAATTGTCGGAAAAACATCAACCTACAAATTTTTCAGAAGTTCTTTTTTATTTTTTATTATATATTTAATTTATTTTTTTAACTCATTTTTTTAAAGATGTTTACTGGTACATAAATTTATTGATATACAACTTTTTTATTTTGTATACTGAAAAACTTTAAAAAAGATTTTCGGCAGACACATTTTTAATTTTATGTATCGGAAATTTTTTAAAAAAAATTCCGGTACACACCTTTTTAACTTCTGTACTAGAAAACTTTAAAAAAGTTTTTTCAATGGACACCTTTTTAACTTTTTATACCGAAAATCTTATAAAAAAAATTTATGGTAATTTATGGAAAATCTTTTATGTACGCAAAAACTCTTAAATTATTTGATAGTTGGTAAAATAATATAAAAAATCAAAAACATATTTAACATTTTTAAAAATTTGTGGAGATATACTACAAATGTGAGGGTATAGAGTAAAATTTTCCCAACTAAATTTGATGAGGATTCTTCTTTGCTTGGAGTGTATTCAAAAGCATTCCAAAACCCTAAACCCTGTCTTGTAATAATATCCAGCCGAAAATGCATATTTTAGAGGAGAGTGCATTACTCCATAAAGAGTATAACGCCAATATCAAATTCCGATCAGAGAGGAAAGATGTGAGCAATATGTATATGTATCGGCAATATGATTAATTTATTTCTTATGTAATTCTTTAGTGGGCAATATGATTTTTTTGGAATATATGTTCAACCGTTTAATATTTTTTGAGTATATTCTTTTTTATTTTTTTATTTTTATATTCTGATAATCATACGTTAGCTTTTTTATTAAACGTATAAATATTTTAGAACTCCTATTTTTAAGAAAATCACTCACTGTATTTAATATCGAGATTTGATCGTCTCAGACAAAAAAGAAAATCGAGGTTTGACGGTTAATACATTATTGCTCCATTATGTATTGTGATATAAATTTTTTTAAATAATTTTTATTTTAAGACAATACTTATTATATTATCTGTATTGATTAAATATTGAATCAAAAACATATTTTGTTAAACGAATTGCAAATTTTAATTATAAGTTTTAATTAACATATGTAATTGTAAATTTAAAAAGATGAATTTTGTATTTAATTAGTTGATTTTAAAGAGATTCTTGCCCAAAATAAAAAGTTAAACCTAATTTAAAATTATCATGTTATTTTGTTTGAAAAACTTATCTAACGAGGCTGTGAATATTTTGATTCAAAATAAAAGTTTGAGTAGTATTGGAGATTTTTCCTATCTCAACGTAAACAAATAACCTAAATCCACACAAGCACAAGATCGATTCAATAGGCAATTTTAGGAGGAAAAAATAGCAATTAAATTTTGTTTCATAATCTAAAATATTTCTCACTAAATAAAACTCAAATCTCAAATTCAATTTACATACAATTAAAAAAATTTGTTGACAAAAAAGATTGACTTAAATTATAATCATCTAAAAAAGGAAAAAATCTAGAATATAAAAATTTAGGTAAGAATTAAGATTAATACTTATTTGATTAGAATCTTAGATAGGGCGAAATTGTAGGAACTTATGGCATGCAGGGTAAGACAAACACAATTTTTTCCAATATAAATAAGCCCATTACAAGTTTATTTGGTAATACACAAAATTTGCTTTGTAATTTTTTTGACAATGGATATTTTTAAACAAAAGAAGAAAACCACAGGACGAAAGAAGATTGAGATCAAGAAGCTTGAGAAGGACACAAACAAGCAAGTGACATTCTCAAAAAGAAGATCAGGTTTATTCAAAAAAATAAGCGAACTCTGTATTTTATGCAATGTTGATGCAGCCATCATTGTGTTTTCTCCTGCTGATAAACTATTTTGTTTTGGTCAACCAAACACCGACGCTATCATTAATAGCTACATCAATGGAACAACAGAGTTTGAGATTTCAAAGTCAATAGAAAAATCTATTTCTTATGAAGAACATAATATAGAATACGAGGAAGCAATACAGAAGTTGGAGTTTGAAAAGAAGAAACTTGAAGAATTTGAGAATTTGAGTAAGGTTTGGAAATCAGGAGATTGGTGGAATGACCCAATTGATGAGATGAGTATTGATCAGCTTGAACAATTTATGGCCTCTATTTACGAGTTAAGGAGGAAACTAGTTGATAGGACCCATGAACTTGTCATGATGCTCCCCATGTTAGTGTAGAATGTTTGTACTTTTGCTAAAGCGGAGTTTTTATTTTTAGATTTTTTGTTGTTGATGTTTTCATATATTATTGTGTTATTTCAAACAATTATTAATGGAAACTATTTCATTATACTCATTTGAATTGATGATATCTCCAATTAAGGGTAAAAAATATGTTAGGAAGGTAGGTTGTCTGTAAGTGTTCATGTATGTCGACATATATATATATATATATTATTTACTAACATTATTATTCGCTAGTAATTTAATATTTATTGAGTAAAAAAAATATAATTTTATTAATTTTTTTATATATAAAAGATCTAATTTAACCTATTTTAAAAAATGTATAATGTATTATTTACTCAAATGTAAAAAAAGTATAATTTTAATAGATTTTTAGGTCAGACAACTTTTAAAAAATGTTAAGCCAGGTCCTAAAAGAGCTATGACAGGCTGTAGGCCAAACTCATACATAAAAAAAGAGCTATGACAGGTTGTAGGCCAAACTCATACATAAAAAAATTAATCGTACACTAGACTCAAACTTTTCAAAATCTAACTTGATAAGATCTATTCCCACCTACCTCAAATATCAATCCAAAATTGAATCAATCACCTCAATAGACAAATAGCTAAGGTTACCTAGTACCTACTATACAACATTTTATCAATGCCACAAAAGAGACAGAGGAGTGGCCGAAAAGAGAAGAAAAAAATTAGGACATACTTGAAAAAGTTTTAGTTTTTAGTTTTTTAGAATTCTTTTATAAAATTATTTAAAAAAAATTGTTTTCAAGAAGAGGATAAACAAAAATTTGATTTTTGTATCTAATATTTGAAAAAAAAATTAATGATGTGGAAGCATATTGCTCATCAAGCACATGCATTATAAATGGAATAAAAGAAAGATTCATGAAACTTGATACAATGCAAGGATGCGATTCAGCATAGCACAAAAGAAAATACAGATAAAGTGATCAATCAAAACGTATCTAAATATAAGATATACATTGTAAATCTTAAACTTGAATCATAATACAAAGAAATTGCAGTTACTCTACGGTTGAAGATGAAGATATAAATAGTCAAATTCGGTGATCAATTATTTGTTCTTTATTAATTTTTATTTATTTTGAACTGACATTATTGTTCTAACATTAAGCTAAATAATTAGTATATACTAAAAGCTAAACTTTCCCAACTAAACATTCAACTTAATATTAAGATAACCCTTTTTGAATCCTCAATAAATTTGATCACTCCTTCCATCACTCCCACTTCAAGAACCAAACACAATTCCCTCTCAAACAAAATGATAATGAAATTCCAAAACCCTCTCTTCGGTCTCATGTTTTCTAATAGTCCTTCTCTTTCTCATCATAGCAACTTCATCACAATCACAATCACTAACTCCATCCCCTTCATCATCAGCCCCAATAGACATAATCAGAATCCTCAAAAACGCAGGAGAATTCACCACACTAATCGGTCTTCTCCAAACAACACAAGGTGTTTTCATATAAACTAAGGTGTTTTCATAAACTATCCTAGAGAACTTATGGAAATAAGCTGAAAACAACTTATTAATATGTCATAAACTCTCTCAATCAGTCTCGCAAATGCTTATATTATTAGATAAATTCAAAACTAAATTTCACGAAACTAGTTTAAAAAAGACAGCTTTCGACAAATACTTTTCAGTCCTGAATTCATGTAAAGCACCCATCCAATATAATAATTCACGTGGCATACAAGAAGCAACTTGTTATATACACTAATGTATAAGAATTATGCAAGCTATACTATTCAGCACAATTATTAAACTGATCTATCCAACAGAATACAATGTCTCCTATAATATTGTAAATGATGAACACTAGATGGGTAGACATGAACAACCTTATAAACTAACAGGGATTGCAGGTAACATCAATATTCAATTGACATGAAACTTTTTAAAAGTTATAGACAAGTTAAATACCATTTCCAGAATGACATCCCTTCCTCTTGACTTCCTTCATACACCTAGCACGAGAGCGGGAGTGAATCTTAGTTAGCTACCTGATGATAAATCCATCCTTAACCAGCTTTCTGATGTTTTGGCCTGCAAAAGAAAACCCAACCAAGCTAAAGAGCATATTTGTATACTAAATAAATAAGATGAACAAATGACATACAGTATGAAAGGCTTCTACAACATAATCAGAAAATACATCATATATTTAATAGCACAATAACTCATACTAAAAAACAAAAGAGAAATAACGCTATAGTTAGGGGTAATATTTCACTGACAAATTTAACAAGAACATGATTAAATTGGGCATTTTGGTCAATCCTAAGGTCAAATTAGGGTAGATTCAAAACAACAAACGGGTCCAACAAGAAAAGAGGAAATCGAAAATGTAGATTCAAGAGAATGAGTATATCAACGAGGGGATCATAACCCAAATCTGAAATCAAAATAGAAATGGAAGAATCAAAATCAAATTATGACAGAAGCTACTAAACATGAGGATCAAAACAAACTAAAAATGATAATATGAATATAATTGGCAAATCAATCGAATAAATTTTGGAAACTAACCTAATCGAAGAAATAGGAAATCGAAGACAAACTCAAATATATAATTACACAAAATACGAAATTGAACAAATGGTAACTAACCTAATCGAATAAATAGGAAATTGAAGAAAATAAAACTCAACCAAGTTAGTTACAAATCTTAAGCAAGTGTGGAAAATAACTAACCTGCAATTTGTCTATCAAATCTAACACATAATTCTTTTTGGACAGGAATCAACACATAATTACAACTCACTTGCTCTTCTGAATTTCAAATTAGAATTCATATAACAATGTTGCACCCAAGACATAATCATACATGAAAAAAGCAAGACCTTTGGCGACTAAAAATGAAAAAGTTGTATTAGTGGTAATCAATAATTGAAAAAAACACATTGATGGTAATAAAAGCGTAAAGCAATTAATAAATATCAATTTTGTTATATTAAATGTTATGTTTAGTTGTATGCGAGTTTATGATATATTTTTTTTTTATTATAGACAAAAAAAAATAAGTATGACTATTAAGACATAATATATGTGTATTATTTTTGTTTAAAATATATGTTGGGTTTGTTTGCAGTATATATAAATTCAAATTAACTATTTAAAAATTTGTATTTTATAAATTTATTTTAAAATTGTAACAACTTTTATTTTCAAAAATATATTCTAATTTAATACTTTTGCTTTAAGATCTTATTTAAAATTAAAATCAATTTGAATTTTATTCTATACTATTATATGTTTCATATAGGGAATATATGAAATTATGTAGAATTGATAGACTATGGCTATTGGCTACTACATTCTTTGCAGGAGGGTAAAAATAAATATAGATTTGCAAGATTGAACGTGTCAGAATTAGTAGCATAGCATAATTAGAGGTTTCGTTCCATCATTTAGATATTATTCAATATTTAATTTTCAAAAAGTATATTATATATTCAATTATATATTATTATAAATAGACTTGGTCCAATTTTTCCATTCTAAAAGGTTTTAAAATATCAAAATCACTAAGTTCTCAACTTTTTACCCCACAATTGACCATGACACTACGCAAAAAATAAAATTTTACGGTGCGTTTTTTTAAATAATTTATAGTTTTTTTTTTTAAAAAAAAAACACTATAGAATCAAGCGCTGTAAAAAGATACAATAGCACTTTTTAAAAATCAAAAAGCGCTATAAAACATGTAGATATATTGCGCGCTTGTTATGCACATTTTATAGCGTTTATTTAAAAAACGCTGTAAACGGTGCACCTAATATATGCATTATTATGCAACTTTTACGGCGTTTATTGAAAAGAGCGTTGTAAAAGGTGACAATATAATGCATATAATGAGTGCACTTTTAAAACGCTTATTTGAAAAAACATCGTAAAAGGTGACCATTTACAACGCTTTTTCAAAAAAGCGCCGTAAAATGTGCAATTTTTTTTTTAAAAAACATTGTAAATTAAATTTGTGAAAAACGCTTTTTGGTTTTTTATGACATTTTTTTAGAAAGCGTTATCTTTTAATTTTTTCCAAAATTATTTTCATCCAGAATCAGTTTACACAACAACAAAATACAATATAATGCATATACTCAGTGCTATACTCAGTGCAATATAATGTATATACAAAAACAGAACTATATAATTTAACTTTATATATTAATTTACACAACAACAGAACATATTCAGATACATATATAACTTAACTACATATACATATTTAGATATTTATACAACAACACATACTCATATACATATTCAGATAATGTGCCCTATTCATATACATATAACTAACTTATCCTACACAGAACATAACTAGCTACCATATATTCAGATCCCTTGCAACATGCTATTTCCCAGAAAATCAAATAATTTTAATTTCAAGCACATACTGACACCAGTGTTCCTTTAATTCAACTAGATCTTTCTCAAAGTATGTTGGACTGCTGCACAATATAAAAATTGAACATAAATAAGTTAGAATCAAATATATACATAATTTACATATGAAAATCAAATAATGAAAATATCGTACCGTTTCTGGGATAATAGTTTCATTCCTATCAACAATCTCCTTCATGAATCGCAATACATAATACCCACAGTCGATGTTGTTAGTTTGACGAGGGAACTATAAAATAAAACATATAAGTCAATAAAATATATTTCAAATGAAAAATTAAAGGCATATATTTCAAACCTTTATTGGAATCCATGTGATGTTATTAGACTTTTTCTTCGACACTGTAGCACCTCTTTGAGCTCAAAAAACTTGTAAAGCACTATCGAATAAATAAATTTGATTATTATAGCATTAACAAACACATTATTTATATATATATATATATATATATATGTAAGAAATAAATGAATATTACTTACGTGTTGAACATAGTCTTTATATCGGAGTGTTTATTGTAATTGTCATGCAAGGGATCCAAATAGTATAGCTTCAGAGATTGCGTTGATTGCAAATAGCACCCAATGTGTCCTACAACAATAAAAATTTAGTTGGCAATTTTGTATACACAACTAATAAATTAAGATCTCATAAATTAAAAAAGATATAAATTAATAATATATAATTACGTACCCTGATAACATATCTACAATGTAATTCTTTACATTAACTGGATCGAGTTTACACATCGAAAGCTTATGCGGAGACAAGAATGAATATATATTTGACAATTTGCGCTTGCACACAACCTTCTCATACAAAAACCTTCAATGAAAATTTTAAACTAGATTAATTACCAATAAATTTAATTAATTACCAATAAATGCAATTAGAAGTATTTTTTACCTTATGTACAAGCTGATGACAATAGCTAGGGATGGCAATAACATCCGCACCCGCGGGTACCCACCCAAACCCGCTTGATTTGGGCGGAGAAAACCCACTTTAATTGGGTGCGGGTGCAGATTTTCCCCGACAATAAAATTCGGGGGCGGGGGCGGGTTTAGGGGTGATGATATCCACCCCGCACCCGCACCCACATCCGCCCCACAAGTAATATTATTACAATTTTTAAGTTTTATATACATATATATATATATATTAAATATTTTGAATATTTTCTTATATATTAAAAATTATAATTTTATCTTTATAGAAAATATTTTTTAATTTTATTATTATTTAATAATAATTATTTTATTATAATAAATATGATTTTTCAATTTATAATTTTATATATATGAGCGGGTGCGGGTGCGGGTGCGGGCGGGAAAACCCAAGACCCGTTGCGGGCGGGGATGAGTGTCTAAATTTTACACCCGCTATGAAATGGGGACGGGTGCGGGTTTTCCCCGTTTAGTTGGGTGCGGGTGTGGAGGAAGCGAAATCCTCCCCCGCCCCACCCCGTTGCCATGTCTAACAATAGCACTCAGCTCCTTATGGTTGAGAAGTTCGTATATGTGCTCATTTTCGAGAAATTCTTCATACTCATCTCTGAATATAGCTTTATTCTTGGTTATGATGCATGAATCGTTGTTGCTGCCCATATTCCTTTTTACTTGGATGTCAAGACACGCCCCGTATTTAGCAAGACATGACTGACTTATTTTAGGAGCAGCAACGACTGATTTTTCCCGATCTAGTTTTTTAGTTGCAACTTTGACAAATTTATTACCCTCCAGCTTTTGAAGTTTGCCAGCTTTATAATCCTCTAATTTTTGAGGTTTTCGACTTTATTTTGCTGTGCAGGTGGTTTATTCGATTGAATCTGAAAAAATGAGATTAAATAATTGTTTATTGAATGTGAAAAAACGACAAACCTTACGGAATAAATGAGACAAACCTTTTCAGGCGATGTAATTGACTCGTTTCTAGGAATCTTTTTATCATTCCCTTTAGGCTTTTTCAGAATCTAAATATAAATGTGAAATTAAAGTTAGGAGCGGAAAAAAATCAGTAATTAAATATACATATCAATTAAACATACATTTCAATTAATTAAATATATCTTATCAAGGACAACAAGATGTGTGGGCCATGCCACATAACTACCAATTGCTTCGCTCAAAAACTTCATATCTGCATCGTTGTCTGATATAGGCAACGATGCATTTGGTTCAAAAGCAACAATTGGTGATACTTTGACATGACCCGCAGAGATCGGTGTGTTGTGCAATACTTCTCTCGAAGTATTGTACAATGTTCCTTTTTCGACCTTCCGATGAGTAGGGGAGGATAAGTACAACACGCAAGGAGTGACACCCTAAATCAATGGTTAAAACATAAATATGGTTAATACATAAGTAATTACATAAGTAAGTAATTAATTACCTCGAGAAGACTTTTGAGACCAATGTTGCAACTCGCGTTTTCACTCTCCATTTGTATTTCACGTTGGAGTTGATCCGGGAGTTGCTTGTCTTTATTCGTCTTCACCAAGAGTGCCACTTGCTCTGATAGGAGTTTGAGCTTCTCTAATACTTCCTCATTGTGAAAAATAGCTTTTAGTAGTTACGCCAAATCCTTTCCCCCTCACGTGACTGGAATACTCAGGAACATTAAACACTTTACCAAGAATGTCCCTGCAACTAGCTTTGTTGTCCTCTTGATTTTCCGAACTTTGTTCGATACTCTCCTAAAATATATTAAAAAGATAAGTTCAATATTATTTTTAAAATACAATATTAAAAAATATTAAAGTGATAATATACTTACATAAAGTTTTATTACTTTTTGAACATTTTCGTTATCAACCACTCCATCCTTATTTACACGAGCTTCCTTCCACAAGATATGATGACCCAACGGTTAATCGGATTGGGTGTCTTATTACTATTCGTTAAGATCATAAACAAAATATTAGTTATAAACTATAATTTATAATACAAATTCCCTCATTATATAAAAGTGATGTTTAACTACTTACAAGTTTTTGCTCTAGACGTGCATATCCCATACGTGATTTTTTGTATGGGTGCGTCGGATTTTTTGCCCTCTCGTGATTTGCTTTACTTATATTCTATATAAAAAAAATAACAATCGTGTAAAAATTTAAAATACGCTATGAATATGAATAATCAAACACAAATGCTAATAAATTAATGACTTACCACAAACATGAGGTCTGAACGTTTTGATACACAGTAAGTCAGTAGCAAAACAGCATGTCCGTATTCGAATACAGCTTCCTGTATTCGAATACACAGCAGACAACAGCAGAAAAAGAGCAAAATTCAGCATTTTTCAGCTTTTTAAAGGGTATCGAAACCAATCAACACTTACATACAAATCCAAACAATCATACTTAACAATTATAGCGCAAACACTACGACATCTTGAGTTTTCTTCCAAATTATAGCGCAAACCCAAACCCAATCACCGGGTTCAAAGACCATTTTCTTTCGAGTCATGTTGGCATTCTTTGCATAATGTTCCATTTTCGTCTCAATATTGGTCTTTACTATAGCATGTAGGTCTTTGACATACTTGACTTTTTCTTCGGAATTCCTATGCAAAACATCATCATTAAGAGGTAAAGGAAGCAATTCAAGTGGAGTAAGTGGGTTAAAAACCATATGCAACATCAAATGGAGAAAATGATGTGGTCCCATGTGGAACTCTAGTATATGCAAATTCAATAAATGGAAAACACTCTTCCCAAGCCTTTGGATTTTCATGCAAAAATGTTCTAAGCATGGTGCCAAGAGTTCTATTGACCACTTCAGTTTGTCCATCCGTTTGAGGATGACAAGTAGTGAAAAATAACAACTTTGTACCTAGTTTAGCTCACAAAGTTTTCCAAAAGCGACTCAAGAATTTAGTATCCCTATCCAAAACAATGGATTTAGGTATACCATGCAATTTTACAACCTCTTTGAAAAACAAGTTTGCATTATGACTTGCATCATCAACTCTACGACAAGGAATGAAATACGTCATCTTAGAAAATCAATCTACAACAACAAAAATGCTATCACGACCACTTTTGTTCTTGGGTAGCCCTAACATAAAATCCATAGACAAATCAACCCAAGGAGATGCAGGAGTAGGAAGAGGGGTATACAAACCATGAGGCATGCTTTTAGATTTAGCCTTCTTAAAAACTATGCACCTATAACAAATTAAATGCACATCATGCATTATTTTAGGCCAATAAAAATGTTCATGCAACATATCAAGAGTCTTATGTTCCCCAAAATGACCCATTAAACCGCCCTCATGCACCTCTCTCACGAGCAATTCTCTTAATGAACATTTAGGAATGCATAGTCTAGTGTCCTTGAACAAATAACCGTCATGTCTATAATAAGAGTCATGTGCCATAAGTTCACAATCACGAAAAAGAGAAGCAAAATCAACATCTAAGGCATACAAATTTCTAATATTATCAAAACCAAGAAGCCTAGTTTGAAGAGTAGAGATTAGTGAGTACCGCCTTGAAAGTGCATCGGCTACCACATTAGCTTTCCTTTTCTTGTGTTTCATGACATATGGAAATTGTTCTAAGAATTCAACCCACTTTGTGTGTCTCTTATTTAGCTTACCTTGCCCTTTTAGACACTTTAAGGATTCATGATCACTATGTATCACAAATTCTTTAGGAAACAAATAATGTTGCCAAGTATGCAATGCTCTGACTAAAGTGTATAGTTCCTTATCATAAGTGGAATAGTTCAAGTGTGCTCCACTCAATTTCTCACTAAAATGTGCAATTAGATGACCTTCTTGTAGCAAAACAACCCCTATTCCAATATTAGATGCATCACATTCAATTTCAAAAGTTTTTGCATAGTTAGGCAAGGCCAAGATAGGTGCATGCATCAATTTTTCCTTTAAATTAGTAAATGAATCTTCTTGATCTGGTCCCCACTTAAATGCAATATTTTTCTTAACAATCTCATTCAAAGGAGCGGCTAAAGTACTAAAATTAGGCACAAAACGCCTATAGAATCTAGCAAGACCATGAAAACGCCTATACGCACATCACATTCTAGAGCTAAACACATAGAGATCAAACACAACTTCATTATGGACTTGTTCAAAAAAGGGTACTAAACATTCAATTTGTAGACATTGAACACCAATGGGCTGACATATTCACCAAACCATTACCAGAAGATAGATTTGACTTCATCAAGAAAAACCAAAACCTTCATACCTAATTGATGTTGTGATAACTTTAAAGTAGTTTAGTTTTACATTAGTTTATATATTTTCTCGTACTATATTATATTCATGTTATTAAAAAAACAAAAAACAAAAAAGAATAAAAAAAAAAAAGACATAGTTTCACTTTCAATATTTTTGTCTTATAACAAAAGGGGGAGAAAGATGTTTGATAAAGTGAAGATAAAATGATACTAAGACTTAGGGGAGTCAAAGAAATATAAAGAAAAATTGTTATAAAATATACAAGTTTTGTCATCATAAAAAATGAGGAGAATGTTGGAACCAAGTTGGTTTTATATGTAGAGTTTTGATGTTAACAAAAGTATTTTATGAAAACAATATACTTGACTTCAAAGAGTATGAAAGAAAAATCATGTTTTATAAGAAAATCTAAAATAAGATTTTATTCAAATTTATAATTGAAGAAAATTTAAAATAGAGATTTGATTCAAATTTATAATTTGAACAAGATACAATTCAAAATTAAACAAGGATTAAATTGAAACCCAAATTTTCACTATAAATAGACACTCAAGACTGAAGGAGAAAAGTATCAAAAAACATAAAAGAGTAGAATAACTCAAGCTCAAAATTCTCAATTCATCTTAGAGTTCAAAGAGAGAAACACATGTTCAGGTTAAAAACATTTTTTAGTGTTCTTTTCTTAGAGTGCGAGAGTTATTATTATTATTATCATCTTTTTTATAAGCAACTACTCAAATTCCAATATTTTGTATTCAACTCGATAGTGATTTAGTTCCTTATTCAATTTGGGGTTGTTAGGTTTTTAGGAGAACACTTGGCTTGTAGGGTCAATGTGGTTAGTTCCTCAAAAGTCTGAGGTTGTTAGGATGTTTGGGATGACTGATTTGGAGGGTCGTCAACTTTGTAATTCATGATTTTTAAATTAGTGGATTAAAACCTTATGAATGAGGGGACTGAATGTAGCTAAGTTAGTAATGAACCAAAATAAATCTATATGTCAAATTATTTATGCTTTCATTATTTGCTACCTCTAAATCTGATTGCTTATACTCCACATAAGTCACCAAAACCAAACTAATTTTTTAATTTTTTTATAAATTATCAATTTTGGCAAACACAATTCAACCTCCCCTTCTCGTGTTTGCACCTTCACCTACACGGCTATTCCACATTCTTATCGATGACAGAAAGGAGATAGAGGAGTGGCTGAAAAGAGAAGAAAAAATTAGGGCATGCTTAAATGAGTTTTAGTTTTTAAAAATTCTTTTACAAAATTCTTTTAAAAAATTGTTTTCAAAAAGAGGTTAAACAAAAATTTGATTTTTTTATCTGATATTTGAAAAATGTTTTAAAAGATATTGAAATTACAAAACTTGTTTATTTTAAAAAATCATTTTTAAGAGTGAAATTAAAAAAAAAAATATTTGGTAACCTATTTTTTAATCTATTTTATTATATCAAAATATAAAAAAAATTATATATTTTAAGTTTATCATTCCTTTTTTACTGCTTAACATAAAATTAATGATCAAATAAAAAAATAATCTTCAAGTAATTATAGAATAAACTAATAAAAAAGAATGGTTATAAATTAATAGAATAAAATACAACATTTTATTTTAAAAAGTGTACATGTTATGAATAAAATTAATTATATGTATTTCATCAAATACAACTCGGGTAATACTTACTAAAAAAGTATTTGATATGTTAGGACACAACTGTATATATGGAAGATCTATTCAAATACTTCACATCATTCAAGGTGGACTAGTCCAAAAGTTAACAGAGATTGTCATATGTATACCTAGCTTAATATGTTTATTTATAGAACACTTTTCATAAGTTCGGCGGATATATTATTTTGGCTAGTTAATCTTTGAATACAATTTCAAAATAAACATATTGCACTCTAACAAGGACATTCTATTAGTTGTGTTTAACTATCAATTATTAATACAATCTCAAATTTTTTTATGACTTACTCTCTAATTGAAGAAGTGTATGATATTCTTTGATAGTGATATCATCCGAGATTTGTCTTTTTGATTGAAGATATACGAAATTAATTATGAAGATATATATTGATATATCATAAAGACTTATTTGCATTAAAAGATTATTAAAGATCTTTAACGATAACATTCTCAACGGATACGTCCTTTTAATATTTAAGTAGAAACTAATCTATAAATTGTGCAAGAAGAGGGAAAAATAAAAAGGCAATGTGTTAAGAAGAAATTGTATAAGAAAGTCTAGAACACATCAAAAGAATGAATGAAAAATTCTCTTAATAAAGAGTTACTAAAATTGATGTAAATCAATCAAAGTATTTTCATACACTTGAAATGATGTAGGATTTGATATGTAACATCCTCTTAATGAAAGTTAGAATCCTAGAAATAAACTTTGTGTAAATTCATACACAACCTTGAATTTGTGTAAACCAGACTGATAGTGGCAACATTTCCTTCGTTCATAAGAGGTACCTAAATTGGTATAATAATACTTATGAACCTCAAGGGCCGTCTGCCAGAAAGTTGAAGAAATGTTTAAATAATGAAAGTCTAGAGAGGCTAGAGAAAATACTCGAATCTTAGTTCTTTATTATTAATCTTTATTCTTTTTAAACGTGTTTTATAAGACTAACTTGAATTATTTGACAACAACAAAAAAATACATTTTTTGTAAAACAATTAAAGTATTTTTTCAGAAATGTCAAACCACAATTTAACCTCCTTTCTTGAATTTTCTAGCCACTTCACTATAGCAAGAACACTTCATTCTTGTAGAAAGGAGAACAAATGGTAGTAACCACTATATTTTTATTTATTAAAATTAGCAGTCAAGATTATTTTTTCATTAAGAAAGTCACGTGACCTTTTTCCCTACCTTCACTGGTAGTCAATGTTAGTCGAATCTTTGATTCGTTCCTCCATCTATCTTTCTTTGATACTTTGAAAACACCTATTTGTGAAGTGTATAAAAAGAAAGTTCATCAAATATGGATAATGAATCTTTCTCGTGAAACTATTTTGGATTCAACAACCTGCTTTCAATATGATTATTGTTAAAGTTTGTGTATTTTGATGTTGGTATATTTGTAGAAGAAGGGGGCTTTCAAAGTTTTACACATAATTTCGATTCTTTTTTTTTTTTTTTACAGAATATTTTGATCAACTTTATTTAACAAAACAAATATATATTGAAATAAATCTAATATAAATTTGAGTCTATATAAATATACAATATAATTGTATTTTAGTGAGAGAAACAAAATTGAATCTATATTTATGAAAATTACTATAATATGAAGAAATAGTTTAAAAAAATATAACTTCAAATACAATTTTAATTTATAGTCATATATGGGTATTACAAAAATAAATATATATTTTATTGCTAAGTTATAGACATATATGAAAATAGTTTTATTCACACATTTATAATTATAATTGTGATTCTCATATTTTGAACCAAAATATTGGAGTGGCTAAATTTTTAAAACTTTAATAATAAATAAAAAGTATAATATTGTATTGTATATAAGAATTTTATGTAAATTATAAAAATATATTGAGAGAGAGGTAACAAAACAAATTTTGATTGACAATTTTAATAATTAAAAATTAGTTGGAATTTAGGTTAAAATTTTTATTTTATTTTATAATTATAGTAATTATTTTTGTAATTTTTATAAATTATGTCCTTTGATTTTTTTATAATAGACATCTAGATTATAATTTAATCTACAAAGATTGATGTATTTGGTTCACGATCGTCTTAAAGATTATGTAGGCTCTATTCTAATCTTAAAAATTGGGTCTAATAAAAAAAAGTGTAATTTTAATAATTAAAAAAATTATTACAATAAATTTTAGTTCATATACAAATATCAATCTATAATGTAATGAATATCTACACATATCAATCTACATGATGTATGTCATTTGGTTAAATTAATTCATGTAATAAGAAAACGTGCACATGTATTATGTTACATTCACATATTAAACTCAAAAAAACAATAACCTAACAGCATAACTCATAAAATACTTTCACATATATTATATGTTACCTTCACATATATTATGTTAAGGTATCATGTATATTCTGTTACCTTCATATATTAGACTCACATAAGTCTCCACAACAATAAACTCATAAAATACACAAATTATAGAAGTCAAAATTAAAACAACATACACTACTATAGTATCTATATTAATTGGTATATCTATTGACATATATCAAATCACACAAACTACAATTATCTTATATTGTTACCTAATTTGTTTTTCACAATCACAATTAATAATTATTTGTTTTTCAATTTTTTTTAATACAAATATTTTTTTCTTATAAGTTTTAACTAATTTCATATATTTAATTAAATTCATATGAAAATTTACATGTAAAACGAGTGATGTTAGAAATGGGGTAATCTTAAAATTTTGGATGAATTTGTTTAACAAGGTACAATGTGGCAATGTGGAGCATAGTATAAAACCTCAATTTTTAACTTTGTTTAACAAAATAAGTTAATTTGTAAATTATATTTTACCTTTTTTTATGGTTAATTTTTTTTAAAATATTTTTTGAAATAACTTTTAATTATATTTTTATTCTAACATGAAATTTAAGTATAAGAAAAGTGATTTTCTCACTAAGATCAAGTTTATTCGAAAAAAACAAAATCAATTTTATTCGAATTTTATATTTTATGCAACCAAACACTAACCCTCATAATTTTAGCATTAGCTCTAAAACAATAGCTCTAGAATACATAAACATGGAATGACCCAATTGAGAGATGAGTATTAAAGATGGAATGACCCAATTGAGAGATGAGTATTGTTTATAAATGATTAAGTGGTGCGGGAGTGATGGAATGACCCAATTGAAGAGATGAGTATTGTTTATAAATGATTAAGTGGTGTGTATCTCAAAACTATTTTATTTTACTTATTTAAATAATGATGTATTTGGAAAGATATATTATATTGTGTTTGTGGCTAATATATATATTATTAATGTTATTGGGGAGTATACTTTAAAATTAGTTGAATAAAAAAGTATAATTTTATTAATTTTTTTTATATATAAATGTCTAACTTAGTCTATTTAAAAAAAAAGTATAATATATTATTTAAATATTTTAATATAAAAGTAGATTAAGTTTTTAAAAATAGTTAGACGTATGTCACACTGTACACTAAACTCATAAAAAAAATTATATACAGATTTTTCAAAATCAATTTAGATTTTTCAAAATCTAGCTTAATATGATCTATTTCCACTTTACCTCAAAAATCTACACAATTGGCTATCATCACAATAGACAAATAGCTAAGGTTACCTAATACCTACACACGACTATACCACATTCTTATCTATGACAGAAAAGAGAGATAAAAAATTAGGGCATGCTTGAATGAGAATTAGTTTTTAGTTTTTAAAAATTCTTTTATAAAATTATGTTAAAAAAATTGTTTTCAAAAAGAGGATAAAAAAATTGATTTTTTTATCTAATATTTGAAAGAAAAAAAATTAAAGATGAGGAAATTAAAAATTTTGTTTAGTAATCTAATTTTAAAAAAAAAATTATTTTTAAGAGTAAAATAAAAAAAATTATTTAGTAACCTATTTTTTAATCTATTTTATTATATCAAAATAAGGAAAAAATGATATACTTTAAATTCGTCATTATTTTTTTACTGCTTAACATAAAATTAATGATCAAATAAAAAAAAATCTTCAAGTAATTATAGAATAAACGAATAAAAAAGAATGGTTATAAATTAATAGAATAAAACACAACATTTTATTAAAAAAAGTGTACATGTTATGAATAAAACTAATTATATGTATTTCATTAAACACAGCTTGGTTGATACCAGCAAAAATATTCCATTTGTTATGATACAACTGCACATATAGAAGATAAACGTAAAGTAATAGAAAGTACTTCTAACAAGTCCAAATGTTGTACATCCAACGCAATATCAATTATTAATACAATCCCACACATTAATCAACCGGATAATTTACTAGTTCAATATTTGAAAATGGAGAGATTAATAGGAGTAAAATAAAGACATAAAATTCAAAATATATATAAATATTCTATTAATGTTGCTATAATTTACTAGTTCAATATTTAAAAATGGAGAGATTAATAGAAGTAAAATAAAGACATAAGATTCAAAATGTATATAAATATTCTATTAATGTTGCTATATATTTCCTATATCAAACATCAAACGTGGAAGAACACATCAATACATTTTTTATGATTATGATTTAAATTCACTATTCTAAACATTATGACAACCTCACACATTGTGTACCAACGACTTGCACTAAACTCCAATAGGTACGCATATATGAACACATATATAAGGTAACATGAAAGAAAAATTAATCAAAATATGTGGGAAATATCCTAGAGTATTGTCCAATTTGATTAGTTTTATTTGCATGATTGTTTCTTTATTGAAATGACTTTGTCATTTTCATGCTAACAACTTTTTAAGTTGAGCAGCATCGGAAGGCAATGGAACACATTTACGATACTCAGCTAGAGCCCACAATGGGTAAATATCTCTATACATTGGATAATGCAAAAAACAATTTTTCATAAAAACCCCTGTAATTTCCTGCATTACATAAGATAAAAAAGTTTAATAATAAGTCTTTTTATTTTGTTTTCATAAATTTAAAATAATTTAAATATTTAAATTTTTATTGTGTTTCAATTTTACTGTAAGTGCAAATTTGACTAATATGATACACTAGTAAAAGAGATACAAGAACGATCAAAATTATTTTTTACATATAGAATATAAAATAAATATTTAATTTAAGATAAAAGTAAAAGAAAGTTTGTAAAAGATTGATCACTGTAATATATACGTTGCAAAAGTGATTTAAGAGGCAAAAGCTAGAGATGACTCCATTTATTTAAGAAATTTATGAGGTTTAAGAGTGTACTAGACAAGTGAAGGAGAAATATTGTTTAAAATATTATGACTTATCTATAATATACACATTTTAGAAAATTATACCTCATAACTCTTTCATTATATTCGTACCTCCCATTCCATCCATATTATTTATTTTACTTTTTTTTTAAAAAGCAAAGACATAAAAAATGATATATCCTGTCATATTCAATTTCTGTTTCGCAAAACTAAAATGTTTTTGGTTTTTATAAGACAAATATGTTTTAAAAAACTTAATTTAAGTTTACTGGAACAAAAAATAATTTTGAAAAAACAAAAGATTTAATTTTTCAAAAAAATCAATTTTAAGTTTACCTAAAAATAAATATATTTTAAAAAAAATTAAAATTTTTTTTCTGAAATAAATGTATTCATAAATGTTTGTCGATACAATTGATTTTTTCCATATATTTTTTCATTCATAAGTTTGTTGGATATATCTTCCTTTTTTTTTTCAATAAAAGGGACCAAATGGGTTTTTATTAACATACGGAGGTAAGAGTATAATTTTATGGATATCAAATAAAATTTTCTATTGTTTATTATCAAGTTTCGACACACAATTCAATTCTCTTAAAATATAACTCAGCTCTTATAAAAGACTTATATGAGATAGAAAATGCAAGCATGCAATTCAACTTCTTTGATGTTAAAATTATGTATTTCATAAAAAAAATTATTGATTAACCAAAAGTGTGTTTTCACATAGTTTAAAATGGAAAATTAATCACCACACAAATATCGAAACTCTAAAGGATCCCTTGACTACAAAGTTTTGTATTTGATTATATAAATACTAATGACATGTGCCTTGTTTTTCAAGACCACATCCATTACTAATTACGTATAATCAATTTGGCTATCATGAGATACGCTTAAATATGAGCTATATTATTTTTTTTTTATAGTTAAATATTAAGAGTCTAAATAATAATTGTGGTGTTTTAATTTAATTTCGGTTAAGTTATTTATTTATTTTTTAAGATTTAATCATTTATTTTAATTTTAAATGATAAGTTGATTTTTTATGTTTTAAAATGTCAACATTGTTATTTTTTTTTTACAAAAATTCATCAAATTTTTTAAACAAAACTCATAAAATTAATTATCATCTTCAATATAATACAAATTTCATTAAATGCATTACTCAAATATTCAAATAAACTCATATATTAATCTTAAACAACATCAAATTCATCAAATAAATAATAAAAATAATGCATTATATTGAATATAATAATTAATTTTATAAATTTTATTTAAAAATTTTGTTGAATTTTTGTAAAAAAAATAAAAATAACATTGTTAATATTTTAAAACATAAAAGATCAAATTGTAGTTTAAAATTAAAATAAAGGACTATATTAAAAAAAAAATTAAAAATTAAAACATTCACTGAAATTAAGGTGTTATTTAACCAATATTAATAAATGAATGTTTTTAGTTTTAAACCGAAGGCTTATTTAATATCAAAGGTTTGTGATAAACCTGTTGGGGCCAATTTCCTTCTTCCAATTGAGAATTGATGAGCAATTTGGCAGCACGGTGAAGAGGAGTAAGGTCTCTCTCTGCCTGACCAACATGAATTAAACCCAAAAGAGCCCATGCACTTTGTACAACATTTGATCGACTTCCTTCAAGAGGTACATATATCTGCATTATTATTATTATTATTATTATTATTATTATTATTATTATTATTATTATTATTATTATTATTATTATTATTATTATTATTATTATTATTATTATTATTATTTAGTAAAATATTATCATTATTGTCAAATTATTTTGAAGTTGGCGAATGATTAGTCACTAATGAGTAATAGCCATTCAATTATGAACCTTTTTTGGGTTTGAAAGATAGCTTTCCCCCCACCCACCGTCCTCTCTTTGAATTGTGAGAAGAAATTTAACAGCTTTGCGAATAGCAGCACAATTGGTATAAGTCTTGCCAGCAGCTGCTAAACCACCAAGAGCGAACATAGTACCATAAGTAAAACAAACTCCCCAGTTTCCATACCATGAACCATCATCTCTTTGTGTATCTTCAATGAATCCAACTGCATTGGCAATGAAATTATCTATCTCTTCCTTCCTATGACCTGGATAGAATTTCTTGAACAAAACTAAAGCTTCAATTGTTGTTGCAGTGCACTCAACATATTCATGCTCGACTACAATGTCCTCACAAAATTCCAAGGGATTGAGTAGCTACAAATAAATAATAAAGACAGTTATTTTGTTAACTAATGAATTTATAAATGAACATAATTTAGTGGTGGATCTCGTACAAAATTGGAGGATTCTAATAGCGATAAATATTAACTAAAATATTATAATTAAAATTATTAAAAATTAAATAGTTTTTTTTTTTAAAGTTTTACACAATTCATACATAACATACAAACACAATTTAATCAAATATATTATTTTGATAATATGTTGTATATACAAAAAATTGATAATATATCGTTATTATATATATATAAAAAAATATAAAATATGCCGTAACTCCTTTCCGCTCCCGAAGATCCACCAACTGTCAATGACTATATACATATTAATACAATACTTACTTCTAACCATTTTGGAGCGGTTGTTGGCTCCCATGCTGGCAAACCACCATTTTTACTCTACAAGGATAACAAAAATGAAATTGATTGAAAAATAAATCAAGTAGTACAAATAAACAGAACATTAGTGATAAAAGTCACGTGGACAAACCCCGAGTTTTTATTGATTAAAGATCAAGTAGCAAGTTGAAACATCGGTAATTAACAATTCAATTAATTAAAAGTATATGGCAATAAATTTAATAGTACTTGCCTGAGATGATAATAGGATATTGACTGAATCATATAACCTTTCTGGTTCCATCTTTTCTCCCACAACCTCTGGAGGCAACATTGATAAAAGAAGACAACACTATAAAAAGAAGTTTAACTTTATTAACATACATTTTTAGTGATTGAGAAAGTTCATTAACAAATTAAGTTGTCCATAGTCTATGTTGTTAATTACCTTCAAACCTTCTGCAGTGCCATCAGTATTTTGCCATCCATGGTCTTGATCGGAGAAGGTCCACGAACCTTTACAAATATGACGATACATACTCTTGAAATCTCCAGAAGGGTTGTCCCTAACCTGTGAAAAAAGGAGTACCAATTTCACTGTAAGATAAAGCTAGTACACATAATGTTCAAAGGCATGATGAACACTAAGTAGTCAACAATAAATGTACTTTCTTTAATTGAAGGAAGGAGAATTATGATTAAACCATATGCTTGCCATTGAAATTAAGCCTACCTGAGATTTCTTGATGAAATTGTGACCTTTCACAAGAACAGAACCAATTTCCTCAATTAGGTCAGTGGCAAGCAAAGCTTGAATAGCAAAATTAGCATCCCATGCTTGGCTACCAAAACTCTGCATTGTATTGACTTGAAAGTTACTTAATAAATGTCGAAACATCACTTATAGTAATAGTATTAATAATATGCTATTAGCCTGTACGGAAATATGATAAATATAAATATATATATATATATATATATATATATATATATATATATATATATATATATATAGCTAAATTATATTTGGAGTCTCTTAACTTAATTTCAAGTAACATTTTAGTCCTTTATCTTTTCTTTTTTCGAGTTGGTCCTTTATTTTAATTTTAAGTGACAATTTGATATTTTATATTTTAAAATTTTAATAATGTTGTACTTTATTTTACAAAAATTTTAAAAAATCATCAAATTTTTCAAACAAAATCCATAAAATTTATTATCATATTCAATAAAATACAAATTTAATCAAATTCATATCTTAAATCTTGAAATAAACTCATATTTTCATTCTTTATTTGATGTTGTTGAAGATGAAAATATGAGTGTATTTGAGTATTTGAGTTATGAATTTGATAAAATTCGCATTATATTGAAGATAATTATTAATTTTATAGGTTTTGGTTGAAAATTTTGATAATTTTTTTGAATTTTTGTGTAAAATAGGATAACATTGTTAAAATTTTAAAACATGCATAAAATATCAAATTGTCACTTAAAATTAAAATAAATGACCAACTAAAAAAGAAAAAAAAAGATAAATAACTAAAACGTTACTTGAAATTAAGTTAAGAGACCACAAATGTAATTTATATATACCTGCATGGTCATTCCATCTTCTGAAATCCATAAATAATCGGGGATCCTTGCTAGATGCTTCTTGAAAGCATCTCCATTTGGATCTTCCACCCAACAAGCAAGCATACATAAAACCTGATAAATATATACATGTTAATAGCATATTTGAATGAAACTAAATAATCATTATATTTAATTGTCATGCTACTTACCTTTTCCACACACCCAATGGTTATGTATCGACTATTCTCATCTTCATAGTGAATATGCTTCATTGTTACTTTAAGAGCTTTTTCTCTAACTAGTTTATTTAAAGGCCAATGAGTCAGAAGTGGCTCAGTGAATATGTATAAGCTATTACATATCAAATCATATATCAATGTATGGGGAGAATAAAGATCTTCCTGTGAGACATAAAATGGATCATTATCCCTCCTATGTTAAAGATAATATGTAAATTCATACATTATGATCAATTAAAGACAATTTCTATCAACCTTTGCACATAAGTGACGTGATTTCGACCAATTAATTTTTTCATAAGGTTGAGTATGAAGTTCTTCTCTCAACTGTAAAATAAGTGGTGTGATTGGACCAACAAATCTCTTCCCGTACAAGTAAGACATAGGCATGTATACCAATCGACAATAACACCACATTTTAGCTGTAATTAATAAAAATGAAAATGAGATAGAATAAACTCTCGATTCAATAATTAAACATTATTGTATGTTAAATAATGTATCTTTCATATTAAAAATATCAACAAATTAACCATATAGTAAATTAATTCAACCTGGATGAATAGGAAGAAATGAAGGAAGGATCCAAAACTCAGGGGGCATTGGGTTGGTTCCGCACCAATCAAACACACCAAGTATCTATAGGTAAATAATACATTCATTTTTTTTTTGGTACAAAAATACATTCAAATTAGTAAATACATATTTTCTTGTCAAATTAGTAAATAGTACCGAAAGCCAAGTTTTTCCCCATGAAGATATATGTGTTACACCACCGTGATCACGAATCCATTTTCTTGCTCTAGCACAAGCATTGTTTTCACCTCCATCAGGCCCTTTTCCAAGAACTCTCATACATATATAGTTGAGTGCAGTACAAAACATGGTGCTGTGACCCTCTATGTGTAGCCCCCAACCACCATCTTCATTCTACAAATGAAACCACAACCTGGTTATTTCAATATCAATATTTTTTAGTTATGCAAGTGTTAGTGATTAACATGTTATGCAAACTTGTTAACACATGATCGAATCATAAACCTCATTGGTAATACTCCTTAAACTAGGGTTGTTCAAAAAATCCAAAAACTGAACCAAACTGTAGAACTGAACTGAATCGAACTGTTTTTAAACTAAACTGATTTATAAAAATTGACAATCGGATTGTTTTTGAACTGATTTTCTAAAACTAGAACTGAAACGAACAGATTTGTAGTTTGAAAAAACCGAACCGAATTAGTTTTCAATTCGAAAAAACTGAACCGGTGTACTAGATTATAAAACAGTTCGGTTTGATTTTTTTCAACTAAAAGCCGGTTCAGTTTGGTTTTTCAAACTAAAAACCAATTCGGTTCAATTTTTAAACAGTTTTAGTTTAGAACTGAACTTTGCCCAACCATACCTTAAACATCTTAACCCATACAACTGGACTACACCTTTGGGGACTCAATATGAATTGTACATAGCTAAAATCATGACGAAATCTCAAATTTCAAGGTAAATTAATCCAAATGAGTGTTAAAATTAAATGATGGACTGTACCTGATGACAATATATGTAACGAAGAATCTCTTTACGATGCTCTTCTGATAATATCAAATCAAGATGTCCCGTAATATAGAGACAAAAAACCTTCAAGTAAAAGTTAATAAGATATATTAGTGATTACTCGAATTTACTAAACATAAATTATAAATTATATTATTATTATTATTATTATTATTATTTTGACCTTTTTGTAATGTTGAGGAAAGTAATTTAGGAAATGGGTGAGTTTATACGTAATTGTTTTATGCTTTTAAAAAAGTATAATTTTTATATTTAATGAAAAGATTTCTAAAATTAAGTTTTTTTACTTAATAAAAAACCTTATATTAATATATTTATAACTAAACTAATAAATTTTTATTTTAAATTAATATTGTCTCAATAAATATTAATTTAATCAATTAACTATATTATCAATTGAAAAAGAACTATTATACAAAATCAATTATATTATTTTAATTTATTATTTATATTATAAAATGTAAAAAATAAATAAAAATTTAGTAATTTTACTCAAATACTATTGTAAGTTTTATAAAGTCTCGTATTAAAATTTGTTTTATGTCACTGTATATGTTGAATTGGCCTTCAATGGTTCACTATTAACACTTGTGAGTGAGTAAAGAAAAATGATCAATAATGCAAAAATCCTAGCAATCGCCTCACTATTTTCTTCTCTTCAATTTCTATTTTTTTTCAATCAAATGAGTTGATTTTATAACTAATTTTTTGTCTTGAACTCACCTATCTAAATTATTTTCTCATTTTCTTTAATTTAAATATGTGGTTTTTACATCTATTTAATTTTTATTTTTGTGATTTCGTCATCTTAGTGTGACATTGTTTTGATTTTCTGTCTTAGTGCGGTATTGTAGTAGTTTTCTACCATATGAAAGTGTTTGTTTAATTTTAAATTGACATATCAAATTTGATCTAGTGTAAGTCTAATCAATGACATTGCTATATTCAATGTTGCACTTTATTAAGTATGAGTATTTCCGACACATCAATTTTGTCACATTTATAGATATTTTTTTATTTATTTTATGTTATATGGATGTTGTAGTTTAATTATAGATTTATCGTTTTTCAATTTTTAAAAATTTAAATGATATTCTTGATCGATATAATTTTTACTAATGTAAATAAATAAATGTCCATTTTTAATTATAAAAAAATTGAAACCAAGAAAATGTGAGAGGGCTGAAGGAAATATGTTTATATATATATAATATATATATATTACTCATGTTACATGCTAAGCTCTCGTGCGCAACGTATCTACTACCCAAAATTACTCAACAATCCACTCGCTTTTTAAATGAGTTCTTTGAGTTTTTTTAATTAAATAGATCCTTTAAAGCTATGTTTGGTAAAAAAAATAGTGTACAGAATCAATTAGTTGATAATAGATATTTGATAAGTCAAGTGATTTTAATTTTAAATATTCGATAAAATTAATAATTAAATTAATTGATAAGTATAAAATAATATAAAAACATATTTTAATTAATATTTAATATTTTTAATTAAAATAATGATGATGAAAATAAAATAAAATAAAATATGAATATAAAAGATAGAAGACAAACTAGTTTATAACGAATATCTGATAAATTTAATAATTTAATTAAGTATTTGATAAAATTAACTATTGAATTAAATAATAAATATAAAATAACATAACAAATATATTTTTAATTTAGATAACAGTGATAAAAATGAGATAGAATATAAAACACTATACGAAGTAAACTTAAACGCTATTTAAAATAGCATATAAAAAAACGTTTTTAAAAAAAATAATGTATTAATTGAACTAATTTTTAAGAAATTAGAATCGAACCAAATTAATTTTAACTTAATTTTTGTGTTTCTATAGGTCAAATTATACATAATTAATACTTTTATAAAAATAAATTTGATTATAATTTTATTGAATTAAAAATTAATTTGGTTCGGTTTTTTAAACTAAAAATTAATTCGGTCTGATTCTAATTTCTTAAAAATTAGTTCAGTTAATACATTAATTTTTTTAAAAACAGTTTGATTTCCAATTTTTATAAATCAATTCATTTCAAAAATAATTTGATTCATTCAATTATGTAGTTTGATTTTTTTAAACAAACTCTACTGTTAGACACTGACTTACAAAAGTTTGAGATTGTGTCCTCCATCCTCTTCATTCAGATCATCTTCTTAGTTGACTTTCACCATCTTCATCAAATTCAAAATAAATAAATAAATTATATTGATTTTTTATTGAGTGATACATATCATAATCTTCAAAAAAAAGAAACCCAAACAATTGAGAAAATCTCAAATTTGTCTCTCCACCTATTGAAACATAAAAAAATCCAAAATATCTTAACTCAAAAAGTTTTCCTTTATCAAAAAATTGTTCTTGAAACATTTCTTTTTCAAAACCATTAACGCATATTGTTCATTTTCAAAAAAATGAAATATAGATCATATCATTCACAACTCTAAAACCATGCTTTGGACAAAAGTTACAATTGACATGTTTTTCCCTGAACCATGATTTCAAAACAATAGTGTTGGATAATTGAAAGAAAAAGAAAAAGAAAGGTTTCAAGAACATTTTATGATGAAGAAGACGAAGGGTTAAGAGAGAGATTCAATTTTTTATGGAAAATAGAAGGGACATTTTTTCGATTTCAATACTTTTTGTGGATTTTTCGGTTCCAATAGTTGGAGGGATAAATTTGGAATTCTGTTTTAAAGCTTTTAGGATTCTTTGTTGAAGAAAATGAAAATTGATTAAGAAACCTATCTTGAAATTTTATTTTGAATTTAATGAAGATGATGACTATTATGTAAAATAAAAAAAGTTAAAAAATAAATATAAAAAAAAAAATTACTAATTTGGAGTTACCACATCTGAAACTTTATATGTATTTTAGCGTTTAACAATCACATGAGGTTTTTTTTTTATGAGAAATAGATCAAAATATTAATGGCCAATACTAAAAGAGATATTATGTATCTATTTTACATGAATCTGGTAATACAAGCTTCATCCTTAACAAAATCTTCCCGAACCATCAATGAATCAATGAATTACATTCATGTAATTTCCATTTGGATTAAAGATCGACACATCACTATAAAAAAACATTTATATATTTACAGAAAATTATCCACGACTCTGAGTTTATGAATAAATTATTTTTTATCTATGAAAAATACATGAGTAAATTTATTATAAAATAAATCAATTTTTTTTAATTATTTTCGATGGTTATTCCATAGGTATGATTAAAATAAAATAAAAACTTACAATTTGCGCTAAATTGAATAGTTTTAATTTTAATTTTTCCACATATTGTCTGTGCTTTTATTAATTTTTGTTTTAATCTTTTTGTTATTTCTATTGTTTTTTGCCATAACCTTTATGTGTTGAGGGAAAAAAAAAAGAAGGAAAAAACACAATTTGTCCACCCTAATTTCTTTGTGCAGATTTTACTGAAACCCTAAAATTTCAAATCTAAATTCTCAAAGGCATTCTCCATCACAAGGTAAAAACTTGAATGGTTTAAATATTTTTTATTGGAAGTTTGTTTTAAGTTAGAGTATGTTTCTCATATTATTGAATAGAGTTAAATAAATTTTTGGGTTCCTATAAATATAATATCATATTTTATGTTTAGTTCTTTTAATTTGTCTTTTCAAACAATGGTTCCTTATATATTTTTTTTATTAATAATTTTGGTTTCTATTTTTAAAAAAATTCATATGCATCGTCTGAATTTTTAAATGATAAATTAAGTATAAATTTTTAAATTTTTAACGCTTAAAAAATTCATATTTAATTCATCTTTTGTGAAAAAAATTTAAACATTTATAAAGAGATTCTTATAATGTTCTAAATATTCTTGCAAAATTCATCAAAACTATGATTGGTTCATATTTGAGAACTATTATTTGAAGAAATTTTTTAATGGACTAAAAACGAACTATAATATATTTATAGAGATAAAAAATTTATTTAATCCGATGAACTATATAAGATAGACATACATTTTACATGGAAATTAATTCCTATGCGCTGATGGTGTAAAATATTTTTACTCATACATCCGATAAAATCATATTACAATGTCACTTTCGTATGTTAGTTTCTAAAATATTTCCAACAAAACTTACATAGAATAATTTGATTAAATGTATGTGTAAAACAATTTTACAGTGTATATAATATTATTTTTATAACCTTAAATAAAATAATATAAACTTTGTAAGAAGTATATTCATCATAATAAATATATATATATTTAATGTCACTATCAATGGATGTTTTGATCTAGTAGTTAAAAATAGACATTCATAAAGTTGAGAACGAAGAAATGAAAATACACTTTCACTTGTGCTGGAGGGAGGGGAGAGGGTGAAAAGAAGAGAGATAGATGGAGAAGAGAAAAAGATGTAAAGACAAAAGAAAAATTACAAGACTTAATTTAGTCCTTGAGAAAAAATGTAGGCAAAACCTAATTTAGTACTAAGAAAATATTTATCTCTTGTGGATATATGTTTGCTTAGATTATTCTTCTTCAATAAAAAGAAATTATATTTTTATTTTAGTATAATTGCAGTTTTGATCTATTTTTCACACTTTTACGAAATTGATCATTCTATTTTAAAATTAGATAGTTTTGTTCTTTCTCTCATATTATTGAACTAAAAAATAACGATTTAACAAATTTTAAATAATGTGATATATGATTTCATGATATAGAATCATATAAGGGCATTAGTTATTCATGTCATTAATTAAATTAAAAAAAAAATGATAAAGTTAAAATTTTATAAAGTTTTATTGTGATTTTATGAGTGTTAATCATTTCACATTATTGTATCATATGATACGTTATTTGAAGCACGCTACATTGTCATTTTTAAATTAAAAAATCAAAAATCAAAACTATCGAATTTTAAAATAAAAAAACTAATTTTAAAGATATTTACGTTTTTTAGCTAAATACCGCGTGTTTTTTTTATTATAATGAGTTTAAATATTATTTTACTACGAAAAGTATTTCATTAAATAAACGAATAGATTAATAAATGGTGATAAATCGCATTAATATAGACTCATCTATTTGGAATACTTTATTTTAATAATTAAAATTATATTAATTTTTTATAATAAAATATAAATAAACAAAAAAAGAAATCATTTATAAAAACATTGAGTAAAGCACTCACCAATGGAGGAATGAAAAAGAGAGGACCTGCACTTTGAGCAGGCCAATGGCCATCACTGATCTGTAGTGCTGCTAGATGATGTGTGCCCCTTCTCAATGCAATTGTGGCTTTCTCATATGTTATCTCTTCTCCATCTTCTATCTTTACACTATCTATTGTTTGTTTGAAATTATTTTCTCTCAAAATCTATATACATATGCCAACAACATGCAAGAGTAGAAAAATATATATTTAGAAAATATATATATTTAAATACATATTTTAAATGATGTGACATATAAATTTATGATATAAATGCATTAGTATTTATATGTGATTAATTAAATTACAAAAGTGGAAATTTTATAAAGCTGAATGTTAAATTTCTAAAAAAAATTATTGTGATTTTCCGAGTGTTAATCATTTTATATCTTTGTATTATATGTCACATTGTTTAAAATTATATTAGATCATCATTTTTTATTTAAAAAATCATAATGAGTTACCGAAACTATCAGATTTTAAAATAGAGAATCAAACTAATAAATTGATAAAAATATATAAATTAAAACTATAATTAAGTCTATGGTAAAACTATAATTATTTAAGAATTTAAATTATATACATGTAAATTATTTTTAAATAATTAATTAATTACATTAATAATATTTAACTTTTATCGTAATTATAATCACTTTTATAATTCATCATAAGTTGACAGTTGTATAAACTTTTTATGCAAAAAAATTGAATTTATTATTTAATTATTTTTTACTTTTTTATTTATGTGTGTACGGTGAAATAATTTTTATATAAAAACAGAGATAAGAAATTAAAGTATCGTTCTACTTTAGTCATGCTCTTTAAAAAAAACTTTTCTTTCTACTTTTATAAAATTCTATTTAAATTTTCAATTATATCATTTTTTATTAATATAGTCAATCTAACCTTGTTAATAGTGTTTCACATATTTACAAAATTGACACTGTCTCATTTTGTTAACTCGCATATATGGACAATCGATTTAAATATGTTGAATTAAAAACTCAATTTTCTACTAGTGCTACAATAAATATTAATTAATTTTCTGTTTCAGAAACATAAAGTTGTAAAACTAATTCCAATTATTAATAAATTAAATATTTTATAAATGTGGTATTTTAATTAAAAGAATATTTATATAAAAATAAGAATATTAGTATAGAAACCTGAAAACGCCAAATGAGGTCAGCACAAGGTTTAACTTGGAAGCGATTGTTAAAGAAATTGAGACGAGCTTCTTCAACTTGTTCTCTTTCTTCTTTACTTCCTCCTTCTGAATCATATTCCCATATTTGTCTCCCTACAAACTCATTTGTGCTGAATATGTACGGATCTTTTCCTCCATCTGCTATCTTCAGCCTCCACATCTTTTTCTTTTTTCTTTTTTATTATTAAAACTATCTAACTCTAACCAAATAACATATATAATAATAACTAAACCTTGTGCACTTGTGTTGTGTTGTCGATGATTATACCAAATTATTAATTCAAGAAAAGGAAAATTACCAACAGAGATATTTGTGTTGAGAACTATAGCTTAGATTACACACTCTTCCATATGAGGAAACATATATTCTTATTTCGCTTCTTATAGCATTATTTTAGGGGAAAAAATAATAAATAGAGTGTACGTTGTTTTAGGGTAAAACAACGTGCTTAAATTATCTAAATGAACTCAAAATAAGCCACGTATACCACCTTAATTCGATTCTAAATCTCAAAAAAAGACAGAATATTAAATAGAGTAGGTATAGAAATGGAGAAGAAGAAATTTTATGATGGATAATTTGTCTTTTCTAAATTCTGATTTCTTCTTATTTATATCAAAATAGATATGCAGTGAAGTAATTGACAAACAAAAAAGATATCTTCATCCTCTGCGTCTTTTATTTTTTTTCCTCTTTAATTATAATAAAATTTTAAAATTAAGATTTAATTGCAATTTTGGTTTTTTTATTTTTTTTAATTTACGAAATTGATCTCTATTTTAAAAGCTAATAGTTTTGGTCTTTGTTTCAAATTTTTGAACTAAAAAATGACGATTTGATATTTTTTAAATGACTTGTTATCCAATTTCCTGATATAGACTCATCTAAATACATTAATTATTAATATCTCATTAATTAAACTACAAAAGTAAAAAAGTTACAAAGTTGAAAGTTAAGTTTTTGAAATTTTATTGCTATTTAATTTAATAGGTATTTGTTATTTTACGTCATCATATCAAATATCATATTGTTTAAAATATATTAAATCGCTATTTTTTGATAAAAAAAAAAATCAGAAGAGATCAAAATTGTGAAATTTTAAAATAAAGAGATCGGTTTCATAAATTCATAAAATAAGATAATTAAACCTAAAATTAATATTGATTGAACACAAATTATCTTTTGACTTAATTGCATTTTTAGTCCCTCTATTATTACTAATTCACATAAATAGTCTCTATATTTCAAAAGTCGACAATTTTAATCCATCTCTAGATTTTTGAACTAAAAAATGCAGAATTAACATATTTTTAATGATGTGAGATACAATTATATAATATAGAACAATCTAAATACATTAATTATTCATATGTCATTAATTAAATTAAAAATATGATTTTTTGTTGTTGAAGTTTTTAGTGTATTTTATTTCAATTTCATAGATGTTAATCATTGTCTATTATCATGTCACGTTCTTTAAAACACTACACGTGATCATTTTTTAGTTAAAAAACCAGAATAAAAGACTAAAAATATCGACTTTTAAAATATGAGAACTAATTTCGTAAATCAATAAAAATAAAGAGACAAAAATTGCAATTAAATTTTATCTTTTAAAGACTGTTGAACACAAATTAAAACTAACAAAATATATTTCACTTTCTAATTGTAATTTAAATATATTCTAACTATTAACTTCAACAACATGAATTCCAGCTACATCCTTGTTTTATCTTAAGTGTAAGTTTTACTTTATTTAAAATTAAGGCTTAATTGCAGTTTTGGTTCCCTTATTTTAGCTAAATCGCGAAAGTAGTTTCTTCATTTTGTTTCTTCTCAGTTTTGATCCCCAAACAAAATTTTGGTCTAAAACTTGATAAAATTTTATTTTTTAAAGTTGTATTTCATCATTTATGATCATAGATTTCAGGTACAATTGTTGCATCACGAGATCTTAAAGCATTGTGTGACTTAAATAAATACAAAAAAAATGAAATTTTATCAAATTTTGGACCATAATTATATTTGGGGGACCAAAACTGAGGATAAATAAAATGGGGAGACTACTTTCGCGATTCAATTAAAATAAGGGATCAAAACTACAATTAAACCTAACAAAAAAAAATATTGCTATAAACAAATAGAAGTGTAAACAAATATGCATTAAACCACATTATGTGTTAGGTTGATCCTCCGATAAATAAATATTATAACCCACAGTTAATTAACATCGACTCACACACCTCTAATTTCCAAACTAAAGAAACACACACAAAAGATAAGTAAATAGTACCAAGCAATGATGCTCAAGAGCTTTGTTTCGACACTCAATAAATAACAGGAAACAACTATTAATGTTGTGGGGGTAACATGATCAATCTAATTTAATTCAATTGTCACATGTTTTTTAGGTGATCTATAGTCGATGGTCACTTCAATTCGTTAGTTCAAATAGAGGGTGGCTTCTAGGGTTCAAAATCGATTAAATTAATTTAATTTTAATAAATAATTTTATATTTTAAAATATATGATTAATAAATTTTGGACAAAATTTAAATAATTATACTAAAATATTATTATGAGTTTTAAAATGACTCTTTTTAAAATTCACCTTGAGCCCTAATAATATGTTTTGGGCCAATCATGCGGTAAATAAATACTACAATCGTTAATTAATAAATAACCTTCACTCAAACATCTCTCATTCTTAAATTAAATAAACACAAAAAAAATTCATTTTTATCAACTGTGATACTTATTGGTGCATGATTTGAGAAAAGTATCCTCTTATTTATAGCAATATTTTTTGTTATACCGAGTGAGGGAGGATAACTTTTTTAAACTAAGTGAATTCTAGCGTGCACCAGTTTCAATTGGTCCATAGTAGATGATCATAGCTTTTATCAGTAAGATCTAATAGGTGGCGTCTTCTAGGGTGGAGAAATTCTCCATGTGGTCAATAATACACCACCTTTTCCATGGTTAGATTAAAGGTTTAATTTTTTTCCTATTTTTAAAATGAAAATTAATAAAGTTTTATGTAAAGTTAATTTATTTAAACAACTATTAAATCAATTGTATTTATTATCAATTGAAAAAAAATATTATATAAAATCGACATATAAAATTAATAAATATTTTTGCATTTCAAAATATCAAAAAAATAAAATTTTAAAAAAATAATAATTATCTTTTATAATTCGTCTTAGGTTAGTTGTTGTGAAGATTATAAGAGTTGGTTTCAACAATCCCCGCAAAAATAAGTTAAGAAATATAATAGAACTATTTCAGTATGTATAAATGGTCTTTTAGGTGTTTAAAATCCCACTAAATGAAATTTAAACCCCCATTAATTGAAATGAAAAATTCCAATTAATTCATTTTGTTGTTGTCTTCATATCCATTATTTAAAAAAATATTCATACACGTGTTTTATATCAACTTTAATATTTGTATCCTCATTCTTTGGATATTTAAATGTTCATATCGATACTCATTATCTATACTTTAACTAAAATAGATCAATAAATAAATGATATTCTTGTGATTAAATTTAAAAATTATTCAAATATTTTAAATCAAATCATAAAGTATTATAAACTAAAATATTTTTTAGCTCAAAACATTTCAAATTAGCATACATTACAAAATACATTCAAATATCCATAATAATATTCTATGAAGTTTCAAGTCCTACAACAATATTATTCAAGATCTGTAAAAAAAATTAATAGAAAGTTGTAAGTATAATTATAAAATCGCGATTAATAAAACATAACTTTTAGTTATAAAGTCAATTATTTGTTTATTCATAAAAATCAAATTCTTAAAAAGTTTACAAACATTTATCTTATGATTATAAATATTATAGTAGTTCAATGAGACCAATAGATGCTAAAACATAAAGAAAATAATTAATTAAACTAAATACTAATACGATATAATATAATTAATTAATATATTTATATTAGTGCGGATACAGGGCGTGGTGGGTATTATAGTACCCGTACCGGCATCTATACCTGTTTAATTTTGCGGATGTCATTGAAACCTAAATTCTTCTTTCATTAACCCTAATTCGTTTTTTCTATCATGTTCATTCTATCTCGATTAGAATCATTCCTTCTAAAAGCTCATTATCTCAATCGTTCCTTCTCCCTTACTCATCTCTGTTGTTGGTCTCTCTCGTGTTAGACTCTCTCTTGGTTTTGTCTCTGCCCACCACTCTTTCTCAATTGTCTCTCTGCTCAATTCAAATGTTGCTCTCAATAATTCATTTTGGCTTACAAAGGTGTGATACACGGCCATTTCAAAAAAATTCTTCACGTGTTTATAAGAAAGCTCACTTCTTCAAAAGCTTTAATGACTGAAGTTTGGACAATTCTATCTAGACTAAAAGTTGTTATTCAATTGAATTTTCATTGGTTTATTATAGAATTTGATTCCAAATTGGTTGTTGATATAATTCATCGTGGCTATATTCCTCTCCATCATCTCCAACCGATTTTTGTTGAAATTATTGCACACATTCATGCCACCAACGAGCAAGTTAAAGTAGTATTTGTTGAGGTAAAAACCTTTTTGATGCATATTTTAATGACAACAAACTTTAGAGAATAAATTATTAAATTTATGAATGGTGATCTACTAATGATCACACTTGAGTTTTATTTAAGGAAGATGCACTGCATAATCAAAGAAGCAAGATCTTTTGAAAGAAGCAAGATCAAATTTGAGAAAATAGAAATAGAGAATGTTATGGTCATTAAACATAAAAACGAAGCACATTGTTGACAATAGTCTGAAAAAAGAAGATCATTGTAGTCTGGAGTCTGAAAAATGAAGAATGTTATGGTTTTGACAACATTAATCCAATAACATTTTGATTTACAAAGAACAAAGTCTTCTTTAATTCATGATCGATTTGAGCTACGTGATGTAGCTAAATATCACTAG
>JBBPBS010000529.1:2310725-2329762 GCA_037974835.1 Cicer judaicum | reverse complement strand
GGGGGGTTAAATATGAATTTTTCTATTAAAAATAATTTTCAAGTGTTTTTAAAAACTATCCTCTCGTAGAGGATCGCAAACCCAAGGATGTTTATTCAAACCTTCAAAATTGAGCTAAGCAAAATAGTGAGAGAAAAATGTAAAGAATGACACCCACAACTTTTATATTGGTTCACCCGATAAAGGCTACGTCCATTCCTCACACACTTGTGAGATTTCATTAATGTTCAAAACTGATCAACCTTTCACAAAGGATGATTACAGTTTGTGTATTCTTTAGTCTCACCAAGCTTACAATCAAGTTTCAACTATTTCCAAGTGCACCTCACATGGAAATTACAAATTGATATGTGTATGATTGTTTCTCTTCTCTTAAACACTTTCTAAAAAGATATTTCAAAGATCTAGTGAAAGATTACAAAAAGTATAAGGAGATGATGGATATTGCTCTTGATAGCTTTAAGATTCTTGATCTTTTTAATGCAATGTTGTTGTGTCCTTAATGATGAAGAGCTTGCTGTCTTTTATAGAAGTCTTATGATGATCCTTCCATGTGCCAAACTCTTTATGACCGTTGGAATTCATTACAAAAGATCCAAGGTCTTTCATCATATTTACAGAACTATCATCCAGCTGTCCTTGGACTGGCTGATGCCATCCTCGAGCAGAAGGATCAACCTCATTGGAACTTGATCTTAGGTTGTCCATTTCTTTTCTCATTCTTCAAAACATGTAAGGCCGTTTCTTTGAATTTTTGAGCTACAACCTTTCAGAAAGTTGAAGGACTAGGTTGATTTCAACTTTTAAGAGTGATGTTGACAATAGAGAACCATCCTCTTACATAGGACTGCCATCCTCTTGCACGTGAATCAAAATTTTTTCTTTAAGACATGTAAAGGCTTCTATTTTTGACTTGCTTGTTGTTGCCTTTTTGTGGATTGACTCTTCATTGTTTTCATTCATACGAGAACGATAAATAGGTTGTTTGTTGTTTCTTTTCTGTGGATTGACTCTTCATTGTTTTCATTCATACAAGAATGATAAATAGGTCTCATTTTAGCTTTTGCACATGTTAGGATGGGTTGCTTTCAATATTTGGGAATGATGTGGACTTTATAAAACAGTCATCATTCCTAGTACTGCCATCCTCTTACCTAGAACTGGCCATCCTCGTACCTATTCTTTTGGCCTTCTGACTTCCTTATTTCAAATGCTTTATTTATTCATTCTTTGATACTGTTATGCCTTTCTTTAATGAATAAAAAACATTTGTTTTCGTGAGGATGAGTATTATGCAAATTTGAAGCTTCATCCTCTTCGCGAGGCCATCCTCAGGAATTTGCATCCTCTTGATTTGAATCAGATTTTTCTCCTTTTTGTCTTAATGATTAATAACCTATTTTTTTTTATATGAATTAACTCAAAAACACAGATTAGTCATTAAACACAATCATAATCTTTTAAACAATTTTGTTATCATTAAAACCATTAGAGAGATTTTGTCTCAACAATATCCCCCTTTTTTATGGTGACAAAATTCTTTAGATTATGATTTTAAATATGACAAGTTTATGAGATAAAATGTTTATGCTCCCCCTCAATCATATGTATAAGAACTTTTAAAATTAAAAATAATTACTCCCCCTGAACATATGTCAAAGTTTTGAAATAATAAAATTGAACCATAGAGAGATTTCACATAAATGAGATAAATATTGCAAAAGATGGTTCAAATGGCATAAACATTAACAAGTATAACATATGATTGAAATAGTGGTTTCAAAAAGTATTCTCTTAAACAAAAAGTTGATAATAGGATGATCATAATCTATCTCCCCCTGAATTTGTCAACCATCAAAAAAATGGAAAAATAAGAGAAATAATTTTTTAACCAATATTATTTAGAGATTGATGCACAGGTAACAATAAACAATTTTTTTTTATAAAAAAAATTCAAAACGATCCTCTTGAAGAGCTTGGAGATGTAACTTTTGGAGAAGGAGGATGTTGGAGTTTGAAATGTTGTGACCGTTAGAGGAAGATGAAGGAGGCAGAAGAGGAAGCCATTGAATATGTATTAATGATGATAAATGGTAGGTTATAGGAAACGTGATAAAGGTCATTTATGGCAGTCTGCGCATTAAATGCAGGGCGAGAATCAATGAGGCAGCGCCACATATGCTGGCCAATGGAAGGAGGCGCATGCATTTTCTTGTCTGACGTGACAAGAGGAAGTTACACCAAAATGGACACTATGTCCTCTGGTGTATTTGCAATCCTCACAACTTTTTCTATTTTTTTTAAAAGATCACATGTGATCTTTCACTTGATTTTAATAAAAAAGCCATCACAAGAAAAGCAACACAGTAATGCTACACAATAAAAATTAATTAGATAATTTTAGGAAAATTAATGATGAAGAGTTTTTCCAAGAGTTTCTCCATTCTTTTGGTGAAGAGCTTTTCCAAATTAAAGATGAAGAGTTTTTCCAAGAGTTTCTCCATTCTTTTGATAGACTTCTTAGGATTTTTCTTATCCTTTCTTGAACGGAGTATACCTTTCTAAGAGATCTCAAATTGTTTAATATGATTGTTAACCTTGAGAACATTTCATTAATGGTTTCTTCCTCCTTCATTTCGAATAGTTCGAAATCTTTTACCCCTATGACAATCCTCGCTTTTTTTACGTGACTTGATCTTTTATGATGGATCCTTAGAGTGTCCCAGAGTTCCTTAACATTTTTGCATTCTTCAACTTTGTCATACTCTTCCTTGGTCAAATCACACATTAGAAATAAATGATGTGACACCCTAAACCCAAATTAAAATAGAAAGTAAAATGTGTTAGTTTTGAAAGAGATTCGCAGCGGTTCCAAAATAAATTATACGAAATTTATTTTAAGCTATAAGGTTCAAGAATGCCACACTCACACTTACACAAAATGCTTGCATAAAAATTTTCAATAAAATTTCGTTTTATATCGAATATAGTTGAGGTTTATTAAATACAACTTTTGACATAAAACACGTCCTAAACTTAGAGATAATTAATTTCTAAATTTGAATAAAAAATAACAAAATTGATCGATTGAATTAGCAAAAATCTAAATTAGTTCATAACTCAATAAAATGCGACAAATTACTCCCACCCAGTATCACCTATCAGAGCGTGGATCACCAACCGATAACCTGAAATGACTGCGCTCTCTCAAGCGCCAAACACAAGCAACGAGGGGTGAGCTTCGAAAACATGTAATAGTATAAAATAATTGAGAAGGACACATAAAATATATTAAACACCGTATCGTATCAAATCACAATCAATAAGAATAATCAAGGTAAAACATTGATACAATCCACAACATCAAGTACGTAAACACACAAATCAAGTAATGTTATACATGCTCTTATACTCTAGACTCCTTCTCTTTCTTTGGTACCATTCTAACTCTGAAGTGCTTGGTTAGGAGGCTTGATACTATGCCACCACGCGAGTGGACGGATAATTCAAATTGGCCATGTCCTCATATATCCCCTCAACTCAACCCGAGACACATATACGCGACAGTTGAGGTAAAGGTGTGTTGCATGGTAGCTCCCGATATTTAGAGTGCTACCTCTAAGTCACTTAGGAATTCCCCATCCGAATACCTCCAAGGTCTAACAATCTTGCCCTAAGGCTCAACAGCAGACCGCCACGATCAGGTTGATTCAGTTGTACTTTCCCATAATCACTAGGCTTGTCATGCCCTACCTATATGATGACCAAATAATCTCCACTTCAAAAATTATCAACAACTACTTTCTCCCCTCGTTGGCCTAGGTTACTTACTCCATTAAGAGAATCATCATTGGCACGGGTCGAATTTGTCACTATTAAATTAAACACAATACGCATTTCATGATATTCATCAAGGTAGTAATATCACACGTCAAGGAGTACACGTCGTCATTGCAGATTTACATAGTCATATATTACATTCAGAATTTATCATCATAATACGTCATTTCAAACAATAAAGGGTCTTCACTCACATATAATAATAAAACTAGATCATTCACACACACCACATCAATTGCAAGGAAAATAATTACAATTCATCATATTTTATATCATATATCAATATCAAAGATAGATATAAACAAAGCACATAATGCATCAAATACGCTATTCTACAATAATTCAGCTATCGCACGATCTTCAAAAAATCAAATCAAACAACATCCTATAAAAGTTTCTAATTCATATTTTAATCTCACAAAATTCAAGTTTGATCATTAGTCCATTATTACTCAAAGGGTTTCTTCCATACGTAGCGAGCCCCGAACGAATTGTGGGAAATACGGTATTCCCGTTCATCTCACTTAACTTATACTCATGCATTTGAACTCACTCTCACCCCATACCTGCTTTGACGATTTTGTTTGTTTATACGTTTCAGCAACACAATAGCATTAGCAATCCGGAGATATAATTATTTGATGAAGAGTCCATAGAATTATTGGAATGCATACGAATGACTCGAAACATCGGTTACAGATAACAACAACGATGCTGGAATTCAAAATTAAAGCAATTCAGAGTCATACTTTAATTAATATGAATAATTGAAACAAAATAAATGTTGAATGCAAGGTTCGCTGAAAAACACTTACCGTAACATTGATGACAACGAGTTTTCACGAACTTTGACGAAATTGAAAAATGAATATTATAGGACAAAACTCTCGATGTGTAGATCACCAAATTGGTCTATGTTATTTAAGACCAACACCACGGTGGCCGGAGAGAGGGCTTGTAGGCAGCGGTTTCTACCGACACTTATTTTTAAAATGCATTCCTTTATTGTTTTGAGTATTGGAAACAAAAGAGGGTGTCGAAAAGAGTTCAGATATGGTTTGTACTTTCACTTTTACAGAATATGGTGGCTGAGAAATTTGTCTAAGAGTGATCATGGAAATTTCAAAGTAAAAATGGGGACTAGGTGCTCTGTCTGTTATGGGTATGGCACGTACAGTTTAGCAATTACTAGACTGGGCGCCTAAAAGGCAGCCATGTTTAGTTAGTGGGGGAAATAATATGGAAGAAATGAGAATGTTGATTTGGTGCGGCACATTCTTGCTGATGGAAGGGATTCTTAGGTTGATTTGGTGCGGCGCATTCTTGTTGGTGGAAGGGATTCTTAGGTTTAGATTATTAAGCAGAGGAAACCAAAATAAAATAAAATAAATTAAAACACATTTGAATAATTAGTTACAAGGCAATATTTCTACTTTAATAATAATAGTAATACCAATTAAATAAGATATGGTTCCCGAAGTTTAACAACGAAATCATATATTACCAAATAAAAAAATAAAGTAACTAAATATTTGAAATATATATATATATATATATATATAAATCAATAAATTAAATTTAATATAATAGTTATCATATAGAAGTTTTAGAGTGTTACAATTCTCCCCTCGTTAAAGAAATTTCGTCCTCAAAATTTATGGTGAACAACAAACGAACACATGGATAATTAAGCACCGTCAAAGAATTCACTCGTTATCTAAGCACTATATGTCAAGAATCAAGTTACTTAGCAAGATAGACTAACAATGAATCATTTAAACACATCTAACATTATAGTCTAAAATAAATTACCACAATTACTCACTACAATTTACAGAGGAAGTAGAACTCATGGAATTAATCAATAACAACTTACTACCTTAAGTTGAATGAACGAATGAAAGAAGAATTTTTTTTTTTTTGAACACATTATAAAGTTTAATTGAGTTTTCAAATAGTGCTCTATTAGTGTTACTCTTCTAAAAGAATGTTTAAATCCTAACAATTATCCTACAAGTTTAATAGAAGTTAGACATATAAAGGAACATTTAAAATATTCTACACATTAAATAATTACAAATAGAAATGCATATAACAACTCAATGACATGCCATTTATAATTAAATCACTTAATAAAAATGATAACCAAATAAGGAAAGAAAATAAAAGTCAATGATGAATATATTACCTCATGACAAGATACACATATACATTGAAATAACTCAAATAACATAAGGGTGGACATTTCGTCTAATTAACCAAAATAAACTCCACAAATATTGATAATAATAATAATAATAATAATAATAATAATAATAATAATAATAATAATGAGTCATTCTCACCTATTTGTACTGACAGTGAGTCATTAGGTTGATCAATCCCTTCTACTCATGCCAATTACTCAAGGTAACAATAACTAAAAATCATTGGATTCACATATATATAATTAAAAGACTTTTAACGTGGTCGTAGTGTGAGAAGACATCGTCACATCTCCCACCTCTTTCACACTGTTAAACTCCTTTTAACTTCAAATTTTTTTTAAAAAAAATAAAATTTAGCAACTAGTATATGTACATAAATACTTACAATAAACATATAATACGACAATTAAAATTTATTGTTGTTTAATCATAGTCATAAAACAAAGGAAATATTACTTGATGCTCACCTCAACAAGCAAAATTATAAGGAAATAGTTTAAAAATAACGTCAACCAGAACTCAATCACACCCTTAGATAACTATAATTATTCCTATGCCAAAAATAGCTAGCAACCTTGTTTATTTCACTTAGAAGACAAATTAAGTATAATCTATTTCTTTTCGAATTAAAGAATCAAAATAATATTTCAAGTAAAAGATAGTCAAATCAACAAGTGATAATGAACTAAACTTACTTAATTGCCTAATATAATGAGTAACAACAGTAGAAATCGCACTTACATTAAACATAATCAACAATCAGAAAGAAGAAATATTGAATTATCCCACTTTTAAACACTCCTATCAACTCTAGATTCTATTCATAATTTCCTTCAAAACAATTTAGAACACCTAAACCACAAACAATTTTATATTAAAAAAATAAAACACGTTGATATAACTTATCCGATAAACTAGACCTTGATTCCAAGTTTAATTCACAATTCAACGATGATTCTAAGCATGTAGCATATTCTCATAGTAGGTCATCTTCTCTAAATTTATCTTTTTTTTTTTTGAATTAAATCATATAACTTAACGCAAACTGAAACAAAGATTTTATAAGTAGTGGATAAGAAAAGTAACTATTTGCTAGACAGTAGTATAACAATTAGCAAGCCAAAATGAATCAAACAGTATATAAATCATGTTCAAATTTAAACTATAGTTTATAAAATTGAATTGCAAATTTGTTTTTGTTTAATCAGTAAGATATATTAATAAAACTAACCTTGCATAAGAAGTGCAAGATCAACCATTGAATATAAGGTGTTGATACAAATAACTCATGCAAAGTAACACTGATACAAGTAAATCATATATGCTCACACCCAAACATACAACCAACCAACAACTCTTAGTAATTGCTTCCCTAAATTTAAGGAAAATAGGCTGACAATTTCATAATCTTCTAAATAAAAACTATAATAAAACCACAAAAATTTAAATACTTTAAATTGTAACATATAAAGCAAGACTTTATGCAAGTGACAAAGAAGAACTAACAATGAAGTCAAAACAAGATTTTGAGCCAATGAGAATTAGAAGAAGATTAAAACCTTATTTTCTTCAAAGAGACACAAACACCGCAATAAATGGAACACTTCAATCACGACACATTTGAACAATCTACAACTGTGATTGAACACAACATTCACCTTTGAGATAATATATAGTGCATGAATAAATAAAAACTTGGACTCAACTCATGCCTGCGTAATATCTTTAATTCTTAGAAATTCCCAATTTAGGACTGGTTCTACTGTAGAGCAAACATCATATGCCTCAATGTATAAACATATTCAAGATTAAATAATTATGTGCCACATTTTGTTAGGACTTTGGACAAGCCAATTACAAGATTCATAGAAATGAAATTATGAATGAGGATATTAACTTGAATGATGGTATACATGAAAAATGTCATCTAATGAAAATGAAAATACCATTCATAGTAAAGAGCAAGAATGATAGAATATCGAGAGAAAGAAACATGAATGATGCACAATTCATCAAAAGATATTGCCGTTGTTGCTACTCAAGTCAACCATGAATGTCACATAATGTTCATCAATTTTTTATTTTTTATTTATTTTTAGAAACTAATACATGCACATATATACTTATAACTTAAACTTAACTCACTTCTCACGTTATTGCATGGTTAAGATGTGCATAATGGCACGAGTAGAAGTCACATGACGGTAAATGAAAGAAATGAGAATGTTGATTTGGTGCGGCACATTCTTGCTGATGGAAGGGATTCTTAGGTTGATTTGGTGCGGCGCATTCTTGCTGGTGGAAGGGATTCTTAGGTTTAGATTATTAGGCAGAGAAAACCAAAATAAAATAAAATAAATTAAAACACATTTGAATAATTAGTTACAAGGCAATATTTCTACTTTTAATAATAATAATAATAATAATAATAATAATAATAATAATAATAATAATAATTAAATAAGATATGGTTCCTGAAGTTTAACAACGAAATCATATATTACCAAATAAAAAAATAAAGTAACTAAATATTTGAAATATATATATATATATATATATAAATCAATAAATTAAATTTAATATAATAGTTATCATATAGAAGTTTTAGAGTGTTACAAATGAGCTTTAGAGTTTAGAAGTACCTTAACATTTTCATCTATTGTCCACTATGCTTGAGGTTTCTCATTGGAGGTTGCGTCTTTTTTGTTGGTTCTGATGACATGATCCCCATTTCTAACCACATAACACATGTTGTTGTCTTGTGATATGAGAAATAGTCTCATCTTACCTTTCTAGTGGTAGTAATCTGTACCATCAAAATAAGAAGGTCGGCTGAATGATCCTCCTTCAGGAATATACTTAGCTCTTGACATTTTTCTTTTTGGATCTTTTTCTCTTACACTGTTAGATGTAATTTTTTAGAGAACCTTGCTCTGATGCCAATTGATGTGGCTAAATATCACTAGAAGGGAGGATTGAATAGGGATTTTGCTATAAAAAATGATTTTCAAGTGTTTTAAAAACTATCCTCTCGTAGAGGATTGCAAACCCGAGGATAGTTATTCAAACCTTCAAATTTGAGCTCAGCAAAAGAGTGAGAAAAATTTAAAGAATGACACACAAATTTTATACTGGTTCACCCAATGAAGGCTACGTCCAGTCCTCACACACTTGTGGATTGACTCTTCATTGTTTTCATTCATACAAGAATGATAAATAGGTCTAATTTTAGCCTTTGCACATGTTAGGATGAGTTGCTTTCAATATTTGGGAATGAAGTGGACTTTATAGAACCGTTATCCATCCTAGTACTGTCATCCTCTTACCTAGAATTGGTCATCCTCGTACCTATTATTTTGGCCTTCTGACTTCCTTATTTCAAATACTTTATTTATTCATTCTTTGATAATGTTATGCATTTCTTTAATGAATAAAAAACATTTATTTTGGTGAGGATGAGTATTATGTAGATTTGAAGCTTCATTCTCTTCGTGAGGTCATCCTCAGGAATTTTCATCCTCTTGATTTGAATAAGATTTTTCTCCTTTTTGTCTTATTGATAAATAACATGTTTTCTTTTATGAATTCACTCAAAAACACAAATTAGTCATTAAAGACAATCATAATCTTTTAAACAATTTTGTTATCATTAAACCATTAGAGAGATTTTGTCTCAACACTAAGAAAATAAATCAATCAATTGTAAATCATCAGTATTCGTTACAAAAGAACATAATTATATACTCAAGATCATTTTGGATAGGTTCTTTCCATAAGATCAACAAAAAGCAAAATAATGCATCAAGAATAAAAAGCAAGACTAATCTCCAAAGTTGATGGCAAAAAGTAAGCAAGTACAAATTGGACATAAATAATAAAGTCACTGCATCACTAACACACACACATAACAGAAAATCCTGGCACACAACAATTGTCAGAATTGTCAAAATCTAACAATCACTCAAAACAGAAACGAAGTATATTCTCCGTTTCCACAACTTTAATCCAAGAACGTTTTGGTTTATAAATAGTAAAATATGTTGTAATTTAAGATCGATTTTGGCTATGAAAGTACATTTATCTTACTACAAAACATCAATATTCATTATAGAGGAATTAATCTACACAAGATTGTTTTAGATAGATTCGATCAAAGATGATCAACAAAGGCAAAGTAAAACATCAATATCAATATCCAAATTCATGACCTATGAGCAAGGACAACCATGACAACAAGGACACTGTTGTTGCACCTTTTTGCGGAAAACACGTCATGTTTATGAGACAAATGACTGACACATAACAACTGTCAAAATTCTGCATTAATATAAAACAGAAATGAATAATGTTCTTGTTTTTACCAAGGAACTTTTTGGCTTTAATTCTCTTTTAAATACATAATTAAAACATATAATTTTCCACAATATAAACCACATATTAAATAGTATCAAGACTTCTCAAATCAATGGTGTAGCCAATAACTCGAGCGGAATGCCCAAAGGAGAAAAACAACATCAAAATTGATCTCCAAATTGATGAGTCGTGGGCAAGGACACAAGTACATTGTACTTACAATATTCTGCATAAAGTTCTGCATAAATCTGACTCAAAATAGTGCCAAGTGACATGTGATAACTCATTCACTCACTCATTCACGTTTTCCATGAAACCCAAAAGCAAGAATATTCTCTAATTATCAAGAACATTATGGACAACAAATAAACACATGTTTAATTATTTTAAAATATATCTGACACTTGGAAAGTTTGTCCAATGAATATATTCATTTTAAACTGAATATTCAAAGCTTTTTATCATCTATAAATTGAAGATCAATTGGAAGATGAAAGCAAGAATTCAGTTTACAAATCTACGAACACTTGTTCAAGTAACAAGTAAAAAAACTCTTTAATCAAACTTCAACTCTCTTCACTATATCTTTGGATCATTATTTACTGAGTTTGTCTTTCATTTATCTCAAACAAGTGTTGAGAAGTTTCAAGATCCCAAATATTTTTATCATACACATCATTTGTAATCAAGTCTATCTTTTATGTTAAATCGAATGTGTTTGTAAAAATCTTTTCAAAACTGAAAGGTGATTGTAAAATCATTTATAGGTTGAAATGCGAAGATTGTAACATATCAAGGTTGATCTGAGCTGGTGGTATAAAAACTAAGAACGTTCTCTATTTTGAACATTTAGTGAAAAATCTCTCAGTTGTGAGGATTAGACGTAACCAGGGTTGAGCAAACCAAAATATATCTCTGTGTAATATTTCTTCATTTATCTCTATTTATTTATAGTCTTTTGATTATTAAATTAAATAGATAAGTTAAATTGTGTATCTTTCACTAACCAATAACATTCTTTATTTTTTATTCTCATAACCAAAATTAATCTTGAATCAAATTCTTTAAGTTTTAACAGAAAATTTTAAAAAAGTGAAATCACAATTCAAACTTCAATTTCTTGTGATTGATATTATTATTTCAATATTCTTTAATCGCAAAACTAATAAATATGCTAATCTTCTTAAACATATATATAAAACTCATTATACAAATTTTAATATAGTTATTTTGAACTCGTCTTTCCTATGTTAGAAAACATCATTTGTATCAATATTGAGGAAACTAGTTTCCCTAGTTTGATTCAATAATATAATATTTCCCTATTGAGAAAGAAAAAAAGGTATATTGAAAAGGAAAAAAAAATATAAAAGAAGGGGCGGGAGAGTGTATAAGATTAAATTGGGGGTGTTATTAGCAAGCCCGAATAATATAATAAATGAATGAGTGAGAAGCCCAACAGAAGGCGAGAGGAAACGGAGGAAGCCGGAGTCGAACACCAGGAGAGAGGAAACTATGCCGGTCATCGTCAACGATACGAACTTTCGAAACTCAAAAGTGCAATACATTAATAATAAAACCATATAAAACGAACGAGTTTTCAAATTCAACTATATAAATCTATAATCAATCATATTATTCATTATTGACTATTCAGAAAACAAAAAGGGAAGATCCACCATATTTTACCTTTCTCTCTATCCAAAACAAAATGGTACGAATCAATTCATTTATCTTTCTTTTTTATATTATTATATGCCATCTTCGATTTCGGATATGTCATATCATATCTGATTTAATGAATTAATTGATTATTGAATGAATGAATTATAGATGGTTGATGAAGGTGGAAGCTACACAGTAGATGATGCTCTTGTGGCTTTAGGTTTTGGAAAATTTCAAATTCTGGTGCTTGTTTACGCTGGCATTGGATGGATATCAGAGGCAATGGAAATGATGCTACTATCTTTTGTAGGACCTGCAGTTGAATCTGCATGGAATCTTTCCTCTCATGAAGAAAGCTTCATAACTAGTGTTGTTTTTGCTGGAATGTTAATTGGGGCATACTCATGGGGCATTGTTGCAGATCAGCATGGAAGGAGGTAGGTAGGATCAAATACATTTTTGTTCTCTCTATTTTTATTTTTTTTTAGTTTCAGTTTTATTAGAGATGTTGTTAGCAGTTAGTTAACTGTTAGAAATTAGCAGTTATGTTTGTTTCTAACTCAATTTCAATGGAAATGACCACAACAAATCCAAAAATAAAAATAACATACCATATTGAAAATTGACTTAATTGCAGTTATGGTCTCCTTATTTTAGCTGGATCACGAAAATAGTCCCTCTATTTTATTTCTCCCCAGTTTTAGTTCCAAACATAATTTTGGTCCAAAACTTAATGAAGTGTCAATTTTTTTGCATTGGTTTACCATTTGTTTGTTAGTATATTATATGTCAAAATATATACTCAATAATAAAGAGTTAGAAGATAGATGATGTGGACTGCCTATCAATAGTATCAAATCAAGTATAGGGGTTGTATAGTTAGTATAGTGATTTCATTTAATTTCATCTAGATGTTGTTTTCTTTGGCATACTTCAATAATTCAGGAAAGGATTCCTTATCACAGCAACAGTTACTGCTACGGCCGGTTTTCTGAGTTCTTTTGCTCCTAACTACATATCGTTAATTCTCCTCCGTTCACTGGTTGGTCTTGGTTTGGGAGGTGGCCCTGTGTTATCATCATGGTTTCTAGAGTTCGTTCCAGCTCCCAATAGAGGTACCTGGATGGTTGTTTTTTCAGCATTTTGGACTGTTGGTACAATTTTTGAAGCATCACTTGCATGGGTAAATTTTTTCCATTTCTTCATTAATTGCAATTAAAACATGTTAAAAAAAAAAGATCTATGTTTTTGTTTCTTTCCTAGCTTTGCAGTTGACCGTGAGTTTGATAATCTGCTTCACTCTCAGTCAGAATGATCCATGGTAGATATACATATTGATTGTGAACCAGTAGTTAAGAGTGTCTATACTATGATAGAAAAGAGGATAACAGGGGAGTTAGTTAGCATTTAGATGAGGTTAATATAATGACCAGTTGGAGATAAGGAAGAAGTAGGAAAACTGAGTGTGGAAAGAATAGGATCTCTTGATTATCCTGAGCATCATGCCATCACTGAAATTGTTTTTTTGAGTCTCTCACACAAGAGGACTGGAATCTATTTATTATATCCTTCCTGTCATTCCTTGATTCTAGGAACAGTTTTATAGTGATCCCTCTACAAACAAGTAATTACCATAGGACTTTATAATGCCTAATGTGATACAAATTGTAATTTTCTTTTATTAACAAAGATACAGATTGCTTAAGAGTTGTTTACTTTAATCATTTTGTCTACGAAACTGTTAATGCTTTACTTGTCTTTCTCAAGGAATATATCTTTACTTTTTCTATTCTTCCTAATGTTCTGTCAAATTTTCTAAGTAGCAACTTAGTGTGGTAGTTTCTTTCGCCTTTGGGTGTCTGAAAAATCATAGAGCTAATGGGTTCACCTAATACAATGTTCCTTGCAGATTGTGATGCCAAAACTGGGTTGGAGATGGCTTCTTGCACTATCTTCTCTTCCCACATCTTTTCTTCTTCTGTTCTACAAAATGACACCGGAGTCACCAAGATACCTATGCTTGAAAGGTAGAACAACTGATGCAATTAATGTTTTGGAGACAATAGCAAGACTAAATGGCACAAAACTTCCTTCTGGTGTCCTTATTTCCGACCATCAAATTGAGCTACAAAAAATTGACAACCCCTCAGAAGACACAGTTTTACTGTCCCCAAGAAAAGATGAAGATGAAACTCCTAAAGGAATGGTTTCTAATATAGGTGGTATCTCATCACTTCAAGTGCTACTGTCACCCAAATTAACAAAGTCAACCCTTCTATTATGGGCAGTATTTTTCGGTAATGCTTTTTCATATTACGGCCTTGTTTTGCTGACCTCTGAGTTGAACGGACATAGTAAATGTATGCCACATAAATTGCAGACAGAGAAGCCCCGGGATGTAAGTTACAAAGGTGTTTTTATTGCTAGTTTTGCAGGTATGTTTTCTACTGATTTCAGAATTGTTTTACAATACCATTTCCGTAAAATGCATGATTAATGCATAATTTTGTGTACAGAGCTACCTGGGCTCCTCTTGTCAGCTGTAGCAGTGGATAAACTCGGTCGTAAGCTATCAATGTCAACCATGTTCTTCATGTGTTGTATTTTCCTTCTCCCATTAATATTCTATCTGCCTGAAAGCCTAACAACGAGCCTTTTATTCGGAGCTCGCGTATGCATCACAGTAACCTTCACCATTGTGTATATTTATGCCCCAGAGGTAATGCATTTATGCAATATAATTTTGATTTTGAATGATCTGGCTGAAACAAAGTTTTTGAGTATTCTTCGGTAGAATGAAAGAAAACCTATTTTATAACGTTGAATACTAAGTACTATATATTGTAGAACTACTGGTAAAAGTCCAATCCAATAAGACTAATAAAATATGAGGCTCCTAAGTCACTAAGAAGATTGCTATTATCTTAAGGGTTTGCTAACATGTGTCTTAAGAGCACCACTTAAAGAATCAAGAAATGAAAAGTACAACATATAATGCATTAGCAACTTCATATGGTGCATTTTTCAGAAAACATTTTTTATTCCTTAACCAATGCTTTTTGGGAACTTGTTAGCATTTGCATTATTTACTTACTAAACTTTCTATTTGTTACATAGAAGTATTGTTAGAAAAAACAAAGTAAACTATGGATACACTCCTTGAGATTTGTCGAAACAAATGCAAACTCTTTACCTGGCTTTAAATTACGTCCTACCTCATTGTTTTTGAATTAAATGTTAAAAAAGTAACCGCTAACAAAAAATGGAAGAAAAAAAAAGCTCACCAATTACTAGTTAGCAGTGAGCTTTATAGTACAACAATGACAGATACTTAAAAATGGTTTCACAGCATTGGTTTTAGGTGTAATACTTCTTTATACACGTTGAAAGTTAACATTTGGAAAATTTATATGAACTGCAGATATACCCCACATCGGTCAGAACAACTGGTGTCGGAATCGCAAGCTCAGTGGGTAGAATTGGTGGAATGTTATGTCCACTGGTAGCAGTGGGTTTAGTTCATGGATGTCATCAAACTATAGCTGTCCTTCTGTTTGTAATTGTAGCTCTTGTTTCAGGAATATGTGTTATGTTCTTTCCGGTTGAGACCATGGGACAAGAACTTCAAGATACTGTGTCAAGTCTAAAACACACTGACAACGTGTAGTCATGAAAACATGACAAACAAATTATTGCTCACCCCTTGAGGAAGAAAAGGAGAGGGTGAGTATGTCTTATTTCATTATATATGAACTATTTTGGTCTTTTGACATATAATTTTAATATACATGAACTATTTCAGTTATTTGTTTGTACACAATTTTATCCTATTTTATATATATATATTTGGAAGCATATTTTTTAGTAAATTGTGAAGGGAATCATTGTCAAAGAAAATAGAATCATCAATGGGAGTGGTGGATCCATACCATTATTAAATTTTTCTATTTCATAATCGAAAGAATAATAAATCATCATTTAGTCCTTGAAAGTTTAGGGTGTTGTCACTTTGATATCTGATTCAACCAAAAATTCAAATTAGTCGTTCAATCATTAAAACGTTAGTCAATTTAGTCTAATGATATTATAACGGTCATAGACTATTATGATAGTAAATAATATCTTTCAACAATTTTTATGATAAAAAGTTATATCTTTCGTGAATTATTTTGACGATTCAATGACTAATTTAAATTTTTAACTAAATAATGCGACATTTAGAAAGTGTGTCAAGTTTTATTTTAATTTGGATCCAAAGGAAACAAAACAATACAAGAAAGCAAAAGCAATAACGCTTAGCCTAAAGTTTCCAAAGCATCAGGAGAATATTGCAAATTTGAGGTGGGCAAGTCACATTAATTTGTCAACCATGATCTATCAAACTGTGGTTGAAGGAGAGGAACCAAGCAAGACACTTGAAGCATTTGGATGATATAGTTGATGGCCACTCAAGAATACTAAGGGTTTGATATAGTTGATACACTTGAAGCAAGACACTATGATTCGAGTGATAATTATAATTTGATAACGAAATTGAATGAATACGAATTGGTACGAAAATATCGAATATCATATAACAAGCTTGAGTACATATGAAAATATTTATCATTCACATTTCAAATACCTTTATTCATTGGAATATCGAACCAACAAAACAAGGACAACGTAAAAAAAAACTACAAAATATAATAAAACTAAATTAAGACTAAGGCTAAAACATAAAATTTTCTTAAATATTGTGTAATATTACGTATATAATTTAACAATAATTTATATGAAATTTTACTATTTTTTCTAAGTGTTTCAAAGAGTTGAAGAGTATATATATTTATAAATTATCTTTAACATCAATTTTTAAGTAATGTAAGTCTATAATGAAATATCGAAATAGATTTCATATAATACAAAAAATGTTTAAAAATATATTTTAGTATATAATCATACAAAACAAATTAATATTTCAGAAAATATACAAATTTTCTCAATGGTGATATAATAAAAAGAAATAAAAAAAGACACGATAAATTATATAAATTGAATCTAAAGAATTACTTTAATAACGAATTGTTGGTCTAATTTTAAATTATATCTCTTTATCTGATTTAAATATTAATTTATTTATAAAAAAATCAATTTTTTCTAATAAGAAAATGAGTTATATTTTTTTTTAAATTTTTCTGCAAATTTTTTCAAAAAAAAGTAATAATATTTTTTCAAAAACATAAATTTCATTTATTTTATTTTTAAAAAATCTCAATTGATGAAACATTAGACCAAATCACTTTAAGTACACGAAAAATAATTTATCTGAGTTTTAAAATAAAAATTCAAGAGAAGGTTCAGTACAGAGTTTTTTAAAAGGGACTTTAGAGTTTAAGTGGCACATTGTTTGATGGTGTGATAACAAAATCAATTTTACTACTTACACCTCTCAAATTTTTTTATATAAGGAAATACCCAGAAGTGGCATTACTATTTTGAGAGAGAAAGTTAATAATTCAGTTAATCCTAGTGTTGCCTAAAATAGTATGATAGTAACACTTATTCAACTGAATAATGATATTGTGATGAATATAATGCAAAAATTGGAACATTGCATGATATAAGTTATTTGCTTTTCCATCTACCTCACCTGCAAGTTCAAAGCTTTCAAATTTAATTTGTACTAGAGGATCAAATATAAAGAATATTTTTTTTAAATTAAAATATTTAACTTAACAAGTATCTATAAATTATAATAATTTCACATATATAACATGTAAATTAAAACATCACAAATGAAATAAAATAAAACATAAATTATTTATGAAAGTTGAGTTTGATTTCGCTTGAAATCTATATCTATAATTGATAATTGATGTTGTATTTAACAGATTTGCAATGTCTATTTAAAGTAAGCAATTTTTTTATTTACAAGAAATTTATTGTTTATGTTGTTTATGAGATTTGACAATTTTTATTATTGACAAAATTTTCCTTATAGTTACTATAGAGGCTAAAATTATTATCATAATATAAATTTATCAATCAAATTAATAATAATTTTTAATTGTTAACAAATAAATTTGTTTGAGTTAACTAAATATATATTATTAGTCAATAAATATAGAAAAGTGTACAAACTTATTCAAAAGTAGAAAAAAAAAGGGTACATCGCCCCTACTCATATGAAACAACTAAACATGTTGTTACTGAAGCTGAGACTATAAATGTTGAAACTACTGTGAAGTTTTCTATTTTGTCTTTGTATCTTTCAAATGCTTTTTCTTTTTCATTACTTTGTTTTTGTTCAGTTTTTGATCTTTTGATTACTCTGTTCTGTTTTTTGTGAATTTGATTCACTTGATTTTCTAGGACTTTGTTTTGCACAAGCTGATTTTAGTGTTGTCCATGTAAGATACTGCATTGTTATATGAAAGAAACAAAAGAAGACATACATTATGATTACCAATCACAAATATATGTCATGTACTGTCTTTATATATAAAAAAAAAATATTTTTTTATATATTTTTTAATATTTATAAGTGACAAATATGTGTTCCGTATTTTTTATTTATCAATGACAAATAAAATATATGTTATTCTATATTTTAAAAATATTTACTAATGACATATATTTGACCATGTTTTTTATGTATCAATGATAAATATTTGTTTAGTATTTTTTAAGTATAATTGTTCATGTGGTCCTTTAATTTCAGATAACACTTTAGTGATTAATCTTTTTTTTCTTTTCTATTTGATCCGTTATTTAATTTTAAATAAATAATTTGATAATTTATATTTTAAAATTTTAACGATGTTATCATTTTTTTTTACAAATATTCATTAAAATTTTCAAATAAAACTTATAAAATTAATTATAATATTCAATATAATGCAAATTTCATCAACTTTATAACTCAAAGTTTCAAATAAACTCATATTTTTATTTTTATATTTTCTAAATTATTATAATAAAATTAAATAA
>JBBPBS010000529.1:2293669-2310235 GCA_037974835.1 Cicer judaicum | reverse complement strand
ACTTATATAAATTAGAATAATTTTCACAATCTCGATAATAAACTTATATTTGAATAATTAAAAATCATTATATATATTTTAAAAATTTAATCAAAATTAAAATTTATAATATTGAATTATTTGATAATATTTAATTATTCATACAATAATATTAATCATAATTGCATTTATTGAAAGACGTTGATCTAAATTAAAATTATTAAAATCTCCTCCATTTAGTTGCGAGTTTCTAGTTTTAAGTTTTGAAGTTTAGAATTTAGTTGAGATTGTTTTCTACTTTAATTTGAAATCATTTTTTATTAAAATTAAAAATCATCTTAATAGGTACATATAAATAAACTAGTCAATTTAATATACTCAATCTTACATAAACTTCATTTACTATTGGAAATTGAATTTTACCTTTTCTTACGTAAACTTAGTAATTGAAAAAAAATATAGGTGTGAATAGAAATATAGGTGTGAATAGCAAGTGATAATGTTTTTCGTTTATTGTTTCTCTTCTTACGCTCACTTCTATCGTCTCTTAGTATCCCATTTAGTTCTGGTTGGTTTCTATTCATCCTTACCAAGTTTTTATCTTATTTATTCTTCTTTTATGTTGTTTCAACGGTTGTTATGATTCTCATTTTGAACATTTTAGTTTTGTTTTGATTATTTTTTTGGTGTGTTCTTTATGTTGATTTTTTTTTCCAAACATGCCTATTTTGTGAAGGAGGGGAGACTTTTTTTTTTTCAACAATTGTGACTTGATTTTTTTCTCTTATTTGAGATTGATTTTCATGTGGTTTATTCACTGTAGCCTTGAAATGGTGACTTGCAAATGATTTTATAAAAAATGTTGGTTATGATGAATAAATTATTAACGTTTTTGCGAGAAAAAATAGAATGATGGCGAGTTTTTATTTTTATAGTTCGCCCAGGGCACCAAATATTTTAGGACTGACCCTGGCACTATAGCATAGCGGGATTTAAACAAATTGTTATTGTTTCGCGATACAATATTTAGTATGTATTGTTATCAACTAGAGGTTATAGTGGCTCTATTGCATTGCTAGAGGAATTTGAACAAATCTATGTTTTCTGCTATTTGCGATTGAATTTTTATTGCTTGTACTTAGAACTTTGGATACTATCTTGTGTTTTGTCGGCCTGGAGGGATTATTTTGAAGGGGAATTAAAATTTAATTGAGATGAATTTTCCCCTAATTATTGGTTTTAGGGTTATAAAAGCACTTAGTTTGGGCAATGCAAAAACAAGTTTTTTCCACTACCTTGTTAACGGGGGTTAAATTGTTGTTGTGGTTACAATTATCTTACAATCCTTAATATTGGGGGAAATTCCAAACAAACGTGTCCACAATTGCATTAGAGATGCAATCAATGTTGTCAAATAGCAATTATAGTGGCGCTATAACACTGTAGCATGGCAGAAATTGAACAATATGATATTTTTCATAAGCTGCAATTGAGAACACTGGATGCACTTGTCAGAGACCACTAAAACCGTTGTGTTATAGGTGCTATGTAGTTGCATTGCAGACCACAATTTAAAAACTTATTAACACAATCCAAAATAATACTTTGTTGTTGTTGTTGTTATTCAATACCAAGCTGGGTATGGTTCATAATGTTTTAGTAACATAGGTTGCAGGATAGTGCCTTCTCATTTGATTCATGTCTGTATTGCACTTTTACTCTTCTAATTCTGACAGGTCAATTTTTCATATAATATTTTTAAAAGTTTTAGTTCAGAGATTCTGAGTATTCCTTTGCGACTAAATTTTCTGCAAATTTTCTTTTTCATTTTTGCAGGTGACTAATACAGGATAATTACCTGATAGGTTAGTGTTGACTGTTGATTCATGATTTCACATGTGGGTTGTTTCTGCCATTCCATGATTTTTTAGTTCACTGTGAAGATAAATAAGTGCCAGACTGCTAGTAAATTGATCTTAAACCCCATATTTGTGAGCATATGTACAGTTATCTTTTCGTTTCTGCATCATTATAAACTCAATTGATTTTTTGGGATGACTAATAATAATCAACAATGTCTATAACAGATGGTGACTATTGGTAAGTGGTAACAACCAACAAGTCTCTTGCTTTTGGTTATGGTTCTGGATGTAGGGTGGATATCATAGTGCATGACCTTGGGGGATGTGTTTTAGTTCCATGCCTTTAAGATTACCATTAATGTATTACATACCTTGTTTATAGACATTCAATATTATTTTGGCACCGGCTGGACCATGAAGCAATGAGTGGCAACAACTCTAGCTTGGCTGCAATGTTTTTCAATGAGAAGGTTTCGTAACAATTACTATGTATTATATCCTTTTGGTTGGGGGTATTCATGTTATTCGTTTCTTTTTCAAATTTTCATTCTGTACATATTCTTTTATTTACGATGCTATTGCTAATCTTCATTGTACTTTCATTGGTGTTACATTTGTTGTTTGTGTTTTTTAAATATAAAACCTAAATACAAGTTTGTTTTAACCTTAATAGGTCTAATTATTCAAATTTGTTTTAATCTTAATATGTCTAATTTTACTAATCATTATTATTATAATAGCGATCATTGAAGTATACACCTGTAGCAGCATGTGGTCAGGCATTAATTAAGCAAGAAAAACTATAAAAATGCTGTCTACTAGTGCTGCTGCTCAGCTTTCGAGTTTCTGGTACCGCATTCCCAACCATCTTAGCGTCCATCATCATGCCCAACAAAAGAGAAAACTCACCACTATATCGCTTGCCAATGCAGATAGCCAAATCCCTCTCAGAAACTTCTATGGTCTAAGTCTTGCACACAGTTCCAGCAAAGGGTTAGAAAGCAATTACAGGTCTAGATACAATTCCAACTCAAATCAAAACCACAAACACCTATTCATTCTTCAATTCTTCTCACTTGCTGACTCAGAAGATACTAGTAATAAAAAACCAGAAACCAGAAACCACAGTCAACATCAACTAGACAAACAAAGTGCATTCAAGGAAAACGACAAAAACAGGGTACTTTTCACTAAGATGTGGTGGGTAGATATCAAAGCAGCATTTGGCCAAAGAATCAACTTGGAGGGCATTTTATGTTCAACTATGGTGATCTTAAAAGACCCAAAATTGGCAGTGCCCCATATTTCAGTTCCTGATATAAGATACATTGACTGGGCAGCTCTGCGTAGAAAGGGATTTAAGGGGGTTGTCTTTGACAAAGATAATACTATTACAGCACCCTACTCTTTAACGCCCTGGCCTTTGCTTGAGTCTGCATTGGAATGTTGTAAATCAGAGTTTGGTCCAGATATTGCTGTATTTAGTAACTCGGCTGGTAATTCTAACATGAAGCATTTCAGAGTTGTTCCAAAATTATGGCAGTAGTTGTTCACACAATCAAATAACAAGTTTTGTGTTGCTTTATTGATATTGTAAATCAGGACTTCGCGAGTACGACCATGATGGTTCAAAAGCTAGGAATCTTGAGAAAACACTGGGAATTAAAGTCATCAGACACAGTGAGTGGTGCCTTTTCTGTTTGGAATTTATTTATGTAATGTTTGTTTTATCCTGAAAATAAATGTCATTTTAAGATTGTGTTAAAATGTTAGGATTGTGAAAATTCCCAGGGAGAATTGACACTACTATTATTGTTGAAACATGCATGTATGTATGTGTGCTGCAGGAGTGAAGAAGCCAGGTGGCACAGCTGAAGAAGTTGAAAAGCATTTTGGCTGTGAATCATCACAATTAATCATGGTAGATAAAAGAATTTTGTAATGTTTATTTACTATTAGATATTATCTTGTAGTTTGATTCATAAGTATTCCGAGGCAGGTGGGTGATCGGCCCTTCACTGACATTGTTTATGGCAATCGAAATGGGTTTCTAACTATTTTGACCGAGCCATTGAGTCTTGCAGAGGAGCCATTTATTGTTAAGCAGGTAAGTTTTTCATATTCATTTTTTTCTCTTTTGGGTGCTAGAAATGTTGAATTTGATTTCAGTTTAATAGTAGAAGAAATTTCATTCAAAGAAGAGAATGAAGAGTTCATTCAATATGACACGTACTATAACAAGAAAAAACATAATTAAGCTGATAAAGTCATCAAGCATAAAAGCTCCCACACCTCTTTTAGAGATGATTAATGAAACTAGATTGACGATCCTTTGCTCAACCTTGTACATTTGAAGTTATGAATATTGAATATTGATGCATGTTATGTTTTATCACAAATCCATTTGTAAACAAATAGAAATGTAATGACATTTCTTTTTGATAAGTAATAATGTTATCATGATTGTGATGATAGGTGAGGAAGCTAGAAACTACATTTGTAAATTACTGGTCTAGAAGAGGGTTAAAGCCACTTGAACGGAAGTTATTGCCAGATCCAATACATTGTGTCAAAGAGCCACGTCCTTGATAGACTTGTCTCCAAGACACACTAATTTTGTGGGTCATTAGAATACTGCCATTTTGTAATGCATACAAGTCAATTTTTATTAAATTATTTAGGTTTATTTTTTACCAAACTGGAAATTTACCCCCAAACCTATCTTTTTGGTAAGGTATCTCCTCTACTTAATCTCGTGTTCCCTCATAATAGTTTGATTAGGTATCTCCTCTACTTAAGAAGTTTGATTAGGTTTTTTTTAATAGTTTGTCAATCCAGACTTGGAATCCTTTCCAGGAGTGTTTTCTGGAGACACTTGTTCAAGCTAGGTGGACTTTTGTGAACAAGGATGAGAATTTACTCATAAGACTTCAAAATATTAATTTGTGCTTCCACTTTGAGGTTGAACAACAAGTTAACGGAATCTTTCTCAATTTTTTTGGTTTTAATGGAACTGCTGGTGTTTGGAGAATAAAAGCACTTGAAGAATCCGGTGGTTGGCTTGAGCAAACTACCGTAGAAGACATGGATATCGCAGTCCGTGCTCATCTTAATGGTTGGAAATTTATCTTTCTCAATGATGTAAAGGTAACATCTAGTTTCAATATTTTCAATTTGCCTGCAGCCAACAATGGCTGTTTTAGTATTACTGATTTCGAAAGTTAGAATGAACTTGATTTGGGTGAAGTAATCTAAGAAACACAAATACCTAACATGACACTGATAAATAGACACCGATAATTTAAAAGATGGAAGTGATTGAATGTAAAGCACATGTGTTGGTGCGTATTGGTGTTTGACACAGACACGTAGAGATGGAAAGAGGTCAGGTCGATTGTCTGAGACCTAAACACCAGTTAATATGTTAAATTTGAGTTGCAGTTGGTCTGAAGTCTAAACATTAAGAACACTTCTTTCAGGTGCTTTGCGAGCTTCCTGAATCGTATGAAGCTTATAAGAAACAACAACATCGATGGCATTCTGGTCCGATGCAACTCTTTCGGTTGTGCCTCCCAGCCATCATAAACTCTAAGGTTAAGTATTTTCTTCCATTGTGTTGCATTTCACAGTTTTGGCGAAAGCTAATCCTCCCATTCTATTCATTCACACTATTCTGCATCATTCTTCTTCCATTGACAATGTTGGTCCCCGAAGCTGAGCTTCCTATTTGGGTTATTTGTTACATTCCTGTATTCATGTCATTCTTGAACATTCTCCCTGCCCCAAAATCCTTTCCCTTCATCGTACCTTACCTACTATTCGAGAACACAATGTTGGTAACCAAATTCAACGCCATGGTATCTGGTTTGTTCCAATTAGGAAGTTCCTACGAATGGATCGTTACCAAAAAATCTGGCTGATCATCTGAGCCTGACCTATTAGCTGCCGAAGAACGCGATTCAAAGGCAATGAGTCTCCAACTTCATAGAGGAACTTCCGATAGCGGCCTTTCTGAGCTTAACAAGATCAAGGAATTACAAGAAACCATTCCTGCAAAGAAAATGAACAAGATATATAAGAAAGAGCTAGCCCTTGCATTTTTGCTGCTGACTGCGGCGGTTCGAAGCTTGTTATCAGCTTAAGGAGTGCACTTCTACTACTTATTATGTCAAGGTGTGTCATTTCTCCTTGTAGGTTTGGATTTAATTGGAGAACAAATGAACTAGAAGATCAAATAAGAATATGTGTAAATTAGAAAAATTTATTATTATACAGTTAGGCCAACCAATATGGATTGATGCTAGAAAAGTTGGTTTTGGCAGTTATATTCAAGGTTCATGATTATGGCTCGAGTAAAATGTCGAAAGCTATCACGTGTCAAATCATAAATAGGTTTGTTATTTTTCAAGTGTCTTTATAGAAACTTTTCTGTTTTCTTGTACTTTGATTGTTTTTCATATTACAATAAATTTTAATTTTTTTTCATTTTCAATTTTCTGTAATATAACATGATTCATTGTCACATTTGGTTCATTTGTATCATTTGAATGACATGTGAAAATTCATTCAATCTTAGCCATTCAATATATTTAAAATATGTAGTTGAAATATGAATCATCTTATCAAGATCGAACAATGAACAAATCGATCTAATTAAATTGTGCACGCGAGTCCAATACTCTTACAAATTTGTAAGAAATTTGCTTACAAGTCCAAATCACATGAAGTTATAAACTCTCTAAAAGTTAGCACCAAGCAACTTGTGACTCACTTTTGAAATACTTTATCAACAACATAACATGATGTTGATATGCTATAACTCCCCAACCAAAATCTTTATTCTTTTCAATAGAAACTCTCAACCAATTCTGTGCACTTATAATGAAAGTTTATGTGAATAGATCCAAACTTCATTTACATGCCACTGCAGGGAATCCATTCTCTTTATAATCATTTAAAAGAAACCATTTAAAAAATCAAACCTTCATTACATTAGTCTAATCAGCACACAAAAAGTTACTGAAGACCAATATTAGAAACGTGGAATCAGTGATAGACGAATTTTTAATATTAGTGTAGATTATTAAACTTAAATAAGTGATATTTTGAGTGAATTTGATTAAGATTATTTCAGGAGAAAATCATATTAAATAATTTCTTTTTGATGTTTTAGTTATGTGTGTAAGATTTTAAAAAAATTATTTTGTTAAAAAGTTATTTTTATACTGAATAAAAACTATTATAATTAGATTTTGAAGAAAATCATTTTTAATAGAAGAGAAAGAAAAAAAAATCTATTTTTATAATTTTAAACAAACAGAATAACTTTTATTTTTAAAAAATAAAATCTAAAAAATAATTTATAAATAATTTATATGAAAATTACTTTATTTTTATCTGGAATATACTACCTTTGTAGAAGTTTAAAATCTTTTCTATCTTTCTCATGAAAATTGTAATCTAATTGATATTGATTAAACGAATTTAATATTAAAAAATTAATATATTTTTACGTGACTTTATCAAACGAGTATCAATCGATGATTATCAATTAAATCATCTCAATTATATTTTCACGTGACTTTGTCAAACGAATATCAATTAAATCATCTCAATTATGAGAATGTATAGAATTACAAATTTTTATTTTTAAGAGATAATATTATGTGTCATGAATATATATTTATTTTAGGGGACATGCTATTCATAGCAATCACTATTTCAATAATGGTAGGACAAGTGAACATATACTTTTCAAGGTTTGTGGACCCTAATGCCTCAACAGTGCATTTTCTTTTCTGCTTTTGAAATACTTGTTGAGTCCTAAATCCATCGTATCAAATATACTCTTTTTAGTACATTACTAAAAGATTATGGTCTAAATTTCACACGTTTAGTTTTAATAAATTTTATATTGTCCAATGCGTTTATTGATGGTGTAACTTTTTTAATAGCAATAACGATGATGATGTAATATAAAAATAAAATAATATTTGTTTTTTTTTAATTTATGTTAATAATTTTATTTTAACTTTCTAATTTTTAAAAAAGGTTGTAAAAGAAAAGAGTGATGTAAATTTAATTTGTTAAAAGACAAAAAAAAAAGACAATCCAAGAGTATCTTTAATGCACGAAATTAATTTGAGTGATTAAGTTGTTTAATGTATATTCCAAGAAATGAATTAAAAATCGCATTGAAGATCAAATCAGTAAAATCTTTAAGTTATGGTTCAATGAGTTTAATTGGTTAAACTATAAATTAATCAGATGATTACCAAATGCATAAACACTAATAATTTAAAAATAAATAAATAAAAAGCTTAGTTAATACTTTGAGCAAGCGCTACGAACATCACTTTGATGTTGTCCTTTTTTGAGGAATCTGTTTTGTTATATAAAAAATAAAAACAAACAAAGCTCAGTGCTCTCTTACGATTTTCTGAAAACATTTGTTAATATATAAAATCCTAGGTAGCAACTAGACAACTAGCAAAACCTTAGTATCAAAAACAAAAATCTAACAAAACCATCTTGAGGGGTATAATAAAAAGTTTTAAATAGAGTGCAAGAGCAAATGTAAATTCAGGATAAGCAGCTCCTCATAAACATGTGCACTCAAAATTTGGTGAACAGATCCAATCACAAGAACAAGGTTAAATACCAAAGTATCCAGCTTCAACAAAATTGCATGATGAGCCTTTTTGTCATCCAAGAAATTACAAAAACCACAAACTTGAGACACATAATTAGATGCAAGATACGTTCCAATATCAGTGTTAACAATATAAAGAACAATCAAGGACAATAAGTGCTTACTTGGCACACACCCTTTGTTAAGCATTAACCTGAGTATAACAGAAGCAGGTGATGGCATTTGCATTCTAGCAAGAGAAAGTGCAAGTTTTGTTAATGTATCAACATGAAGCAAACATGATTTCTCTTCAACAATTTTCAAAGCTAAATCACATGACTTTCTAACCCAAACATGATTGGAAGAATAACATAACTGAAAATAAACTGGTTCAATAAATTAACTTCAGGGTAACCATAAAGGGTTCTAAAATCATGAAATGTTTCCAATGCTTCTTGCAATTGATGATTCCTTAAAGCAAGTTTAAGTTTACTCAATAGAATTTGTGACAAAGGGGTTTTGTGATAGAATGTATTTGGAAAAAGGAAGCACCATGCCCATTATTCGGAACGAGGGTCCTTGATGATGTTGCTGTTTGAATTTCTTGCAAAGAGAGTTTAATTTGTTAGAGAGGTTTTACTATAACTAAATTGTACATTTGAGCTAATTCATTGTTGTTAATTGATAATAATCCCTTTTAGAGAGTTTTAGGTCAGTAGAATCAACAAGATTTGAAGTGATTGAATGATAATGTTGCAAAGAGAGTTTAATTTGTGAGAGAGTTTACTGCAATATATAGTTTATGAATTGATGATAATGTTGGATCACAAAAGCATGCTAAATTATCATGGACATAGTTACCTTAGTGTATATTTAGTTCCATCTCTCAAGGAGCCAAAATTGATTCTAAACTGAATATAACCCGCGTATTGCACAGGATATATAAATTTTAACATATTAGTAGCATTGTGAATAAAATTTTAAAATTTTAAAATAATATAATATGTATAGACTTTAACATATTAGCAGTACTGTAAATAAAATTTAAAAATTTTAAAAATAATACAATTTATTCATTTCTTTGTAGAGTATTTTTTCAATTGAGTTTATTTGAGTAGTTATTATATATGAGTTGACAATCACACATTTGAGAATATGTAAAATATTTTGTATAACATAATTGCAATTAATTAATATATTTAATATTAAAAATCTACAGTGATTATCATCCTACAAATAAAATTCATAAATTATATTTAGTGTTAAAAATATTAAAAGTATTTTAATAAATATTAATATATGTAATTATTTATCGCAAAATCAAATTAGTCATTCTCTTTTATTGTGTTGTCAAATCTAAATTTATTTTCAAAATATGTTTAGAAAAATATAATATGGACAATCTTCTTTGTCTTTTGAGTAGTCAATATATTTTCATGTCGTAGATGAGATCAATTAAAACAGATAAGAATGGTTGATTACTCAATTTTAATTTTTTATGAAGAAAATTATATATTAATTGTACTTTAATTTGTAACTCATGACACATTAATAGTTATACATGATATTAAATGCTAAATAATAATAATAATATATAATAAGAATTTTTCAACTATATTTACTTCTTTGAAAATAATTGGGTTAAAAGCCACTAATCGTAGAGATTATTTGAAGAAGTAGAATAATATATGTCAAAATAATTTTCTCTCGAAAATACAATAATAACACTCATATAAAGTTAAATATATATTATTGTTGGGTACTTCTCTTCAACAAATTAGATTGATAAAATTGAAGATATATTATTGATATAAAGCTAAATATATATTTTTATTGGGTACTTCTCTTTTATAAATTAGATTGATAAAATTGAATATATATTATTGATATAACTACTATATTAATAATCATTTGACAAATGAGACATAAAACTTCATATTAATTTTTTAACATAATATAGAATTAATGTGAAACGTTATGAAATAATAATGTGACATTATGAAATAATAATATGGAATTAATTTAGAAAAATTTGAGTAGACGTTATGACATAATATTTAAATATGAGATAGTATAAGATAGTGGATGATGTATAGAATTTGTGAAAAAGCTAAAAACTTAGTAGGAAAAACTCTCTATGAAGATGTACATGTAACCTTTTTGGTTGAGGTGACAAATATTGTTGACAAATATTATCGAGGTGGCAAATATTTGTATATGTGGAAGAAAATGTGAGGTGGCAGCGGAGTCTGTTTTAAATATATATAATAGATTGGGTTTTGCACTGGATATATAAATGTTAATATATTAATAATATTGTGAATAAAATTTTAAAATAATATAATTTATTTATTTTGTTTGTATAGTATTTTTTTTTAAGTGAGTTTATTTTAGTAGTTATTATATATGAGTTGACAAACACACATTTGAGAATATGTAAAATATTCTGTAGAACGTAATTGTAATTAATTCATATATTTAGTATTAAAAATCCATAGTGATTATCATCTTACAAACAAAATTCATAAATTATATTTAGTGTTAAAAATATTAAGAGTATTTTAATAAATATTAATATATGTAATTATCTACCGCAAAATCAAATTAGTCATGCTCTTTTATTGTGTTGTCAAATCTAAATTTATTTTTAAAATATTTTTAGAAAAATATAATATAGACAATAATAACACTCATATAAAGTTAAATATATATTATTGTTGGGTACTTCTCTTCTATAAATTAGATTGATAAAATTGAATATTTCTCTTCAATAAATTAAATTGATAAAATTGAATATATATTATTGTTAGGTACTTCTCTTTTATAAATTAGATTGATAAAATTGAATATATATTATTGACATAAAACTTCATATTGATTTTTTAAAATAATGTAGAATTAATGTAAAAGATGTTGGACAAACGTTGTGAAATAATAATGTGGCATTACGAAATAGTAATATGAAATTAATTTAGAAAATTTTGAGTAAACATTATGAAATAATATTTAAATATGAGATAGTATAAAATAGAAAAAGCTAAAAACTGATGAAACTCTATGAAGATGTACACATTAGCTTTTTAGCTGAGGTGACAAATTTTGCATATGTGGAAGAAAATGTGAGGTGGCAGCGGAGTCTGTTTTAAATAATAGAATGTGTATAATTTATTTTTTTTACGTGTTTGATTGTGTTCGAGTAAAATTGATTATAACTTGAAATTATAACTTTTGTTTGTTACTGCGTTAGTTGGTTAAACTCTCGTGTCCTAAGGACTTTGTGTCGCGATTCGTTGAAGTTCCATATTGTTGCTTCTGAATAAATTTGCTTTAGGTAGTTTTTTGACCGTGAAAGTTTACGATCATTTTGTAACTACTGACTCGATTTTTAGCTTTTAAATTTTTGTTCAACTGACTTTTACATGAATGTATGGAAACAAAATCAATTTACATTCAAATCACTTTTATCCATAATTTGTTTTACGAAATCAATTCCATCAAAATCAGTTGTTGTGACTGTAGGACCAAACATATATGAGTCCTTCCTTTATATGTTGCTGATTATATATTTTACTATAGCATATAGCTTAGAGAGTGCCTGAATGTGAATTCTAACAAACAACTCTTTTTATTTTATAGGTTGGATTTAGGTACCACCTTGTTGAGCCAGATTACTTGATCCCTGATACCCTTCCTGCAAATGCTTGGTTTTCATTTCTAGATTTCCTGACAAAAAGTAAGGTAAATGTATAAGCTTTAGGAAATTAATTACTTAGAAATGTATTGGTGTATCTTAGACATCCTAGAAATTTGAGAACTAGTCAGTTTAATATTGGTCTTTCTTTTTCTGAAGCACAAAGCTCAAAAGTCATAAATAGGGAGGTGTATGTATTAAAAAAAAACAGTTGAAATTCCTATATTCTCTAACATCATAATTGAAAAATTGTACGTGACACTATATCAATCTATTTCTATCTCACTTATTTTTCATTTTGTACAGTGACACCAATTTTAAAAATAACTCTCAAAAGAAAATTGTATTTGAGGTCTCATGTTGCTTTTCAAGCATCATTTCTCTTGTTTGTTGTTGTTTATATATTTACGTAAATCAATACGTAGGTCCTACGTGAACTCAATTTTTATTTTCACCAAAATTAGTTTCAATTATGTAATCTTAATTAAATATTGTAAAATACATGAACAAGAAGAAGAATAAGATTGATACAAATTTGATGTAAATGGAAAGTAATGAAGATGCTGAAGTTGTTGAAAATGAAAGAAGAATAATTAGAGAGTTCGAGAGAAAATGATGAAGATTACTCTGAAGTAGAAAAATGAAAATAAAAAAAAAGTTAGAGTTTAAAAAATATAAAAAATAAACAAATATATTTTGAGCACTTAATTTTTAAAAAATATTAGAACGGTATAGAAAGCAAAATTATAATAAAAAATTGAGAATTTATTTTAATATTAATTTATAATAGATTAAATGAGACAAATGTAATTGATTTCACTCTTTTCTTCCTTGATTGCTTTCAGATTCATTCTCCTTTATTTCACACTATCTCCCTTCTTCGCTTTCACTATGCATTCGTTTTCTATGGAACCATCACTTCTACCCTTCCCTTATCCCACTCTACCCATTATCTATTATCTATTATATATATTTAAAACAGACTCCCGAATGCCACGTCACCCTCCAATGCCACCTCACTCTCAAATGCCACCTATACAAATATTTTCCACATCAGCCAAAAAGCTAATGTAGACCTCTCCTCCTTTCTCCCCCTCTTAATCATGTTCTCAATACCTATATCCTTCAATCCTACTCTATTTTTCATCTTTCTTCCACAATTTTTTTAATATCTTCAAAATCAATTTGATAATATCATTTTATAATAAATTTATAAATTATAAAATTATTTTACAATTATTTATAGTTTATAAATTATAAATTATTTTACAATTTGATAATAATTTATAATTTATATTATTATCAAATTATTTTATAATAAATTTATAAATTATTTTATAATATTATTAGTCATTTATCAATAGTAATAATTTATATTATTAATCATTAAATTTAATAAAAAAACCGAATAATCACTTCTAAATATCGACATAAATGCTATAAAAATTCAGGTAATTTATGTAATTCCCTCTCAACGAATGACAACAATTATTTAAATTAGAGATGACTAATATCATAAGATGAAGATTGGTTAAACTTATAGTTCTTGTACATATTATGATTATAACATGATAGTAAAATATAAGTCCTAAACTAATTAAATTATTTGATTATTTTATATATATTTAAAAATATAAACAAAAAAATATTATTTTATTAAATTATTATTTTTAAGTATTATTGCATTGTCAATATAATAAAGATAATCTCAACCAAACAGTCTCATAAATGTTTATGCCAATAGATAAGTTCAAAAAAAGCCAATCCAAATAGATCATAAGTCAAGTGTCTCACTCTTTTTTAAGTTCAACATTAGTGCAACATATTACCTGCTGCTCTGGTGCGGAGCCTGCTGCTTTAGACCCAAGTCTGCTGCTCAGGACCCGAGCCTGCAGCTCTGCACCCGAGCCTGCAGCTCTGCACCCGAGCCTGCTGGTCTGGACCCGAGCCTGCTGCTCAGGACCCGAGCCTGCAGCTCTGCACCCGAGCCTGCAGCTCTGCACCCGAGCCTGCTGGTCTGGACCCGAGCCTGATGGTCTGGACCCGAGCCTGCTGGTCTGGACCCGAGCCTGCTGGTTTGGACCTTCTCGCCCCCCCTAACCACTCCGTTGGAAATACCGAGTTTTTGCCTTCCGTGGGATTCGAGCCCGGTACCTAGGGGATAAGTACCGCCTCATCACAATACCACTTGGCTCAATTGGTAGTGGGATTGTGATGAGGCGGTACTTATCCCCTAGGTACCGGACTCGAATCCCACGGAAGGCAAAAACTTGCTATTTCCAACGGAGTGGTTAGGGGGGGCGAGAAGGTCGTGAGGTAACATTGCCGGTAACGGGAATGGTCGGGGTGTTACAAAAAAAGGCGCCTTTTTTTGTAACACCCTCAATTGGTAGTGGGATTGTGATGAGGCGGGGGTGTTACAAAAAAAGGCGCCTTTTTTTGTAACACCCTCAATTGGTAGTGGGATTGTGATGAGGCGGTACTTATCCCCTAGGTACCGGGCTTGAATCCCACGGAAGGCAAAAACTCGCTATTTCCAACGGAGTGGTTAGGGGGGGCGAGAAGGTCGTGAGGTAACATTGCCGGTAACGGGAATGGCTGGGGTGTTACACTGCTCCTCTGGGGCCGAGCTTTCTGCTCTGGAGCCTTCTCTGGATTCGATCTTGCTTTGAAATTGACATCTCATTTTGCCTCCCTTTTTTGGCCAACTTGTGAGAATTGAAATTCTAAATTTTTTTAATTTGTCTATTATGTATGGTTCCAACAATGGCCATCTGATAGAAAAAATACACTCAGTAATGGAAAGAAGGTGTGTATTATTTTTTTAAAATGAAGATATTACAAAGGAATGAATATTCCTGCCCCTAGAGCTAAGCTCATTTAGAGAACAGATCTTTCTGCTCTGCCCATGACTAACTCAATGATTCTCATGAGATACTCCGCTTCTCGTCTTCACATCCCAATATAAAATAAACTCATCACACAAATAATCCATCCATCTTTCTCTTCCATTTCCATGAATTTTTTACCTTACACTTTGTCCTACTCTTATAATTTTTTAAAATCTCAATTTTATTTCAAAATGACAAACACAACTATTTAGATTTCAGATATAAGTTGGATTTTGAAAAACAAACTCGTGTGGAAGTTAAAAAATACAATCTAATTTATTTATTTATTTATTTTTACTCTTTATTGTATACAAGAGTTTTTTTGGAAATTCATCTAAAAAAATTACAAAATGTAGTGTAGGAGTTAAGCCATGGGTTATAAAATCTAATTTCATAATAATGCATTAACCAAATTTAAATTTTTTTGGATAAGCTTGCTAAATATGTTAGGACTATTAAATTATTATTTTTAAGTATTATTGCATTGTCAATATAATAGATTAAATAAAATTTATTGAAAATAATACAATTAAAAAAATACATTAGAAATTGAAAAACTGAATTATTTTTAGATAAATTTTTCTTGTAAATGAATTAATTATTTTTAGTTTTATCTTTATGAATGGTTTGTGAATCCTTATAACAATATATATTAGATTGGTGTTTTATTTGGTTGCTCATGGCTTTTGAGTATCCTTGTACTATTTTTTTCTTATAATTTTCATGTTTAAAAATATGTACTAACTGTATATTTTTCCAATTGACTAGATTTTTTGCAAGTTGCTACATCATATATACTAGATTATGGCCCACGCGCTGCGCGGATATTAATTAATTTTATAAGTTTTGTAAGTAATATTTTATGTATTGTAAATATAATTATCTTATAATATTATTTTATTGATTTGTAATAATTGAATATGATTAGGAAAATTAAAATAATAGAAAATTATGTTTATCACAATCATCTAATTTAATTTTTAAAATATTTTTTAAAATTCGTATGATAATTTATTATATAGGATAATTGTTTGACTCGTTGTAGTGTGATTGTTAATTTATTTTTCAACATATAATGGTACTTGTATTTATTTGATGAAATAAAATGTAAAATACAAACCCAAAAATAAGATGTAAAAATTTAAAAATATGATTGACTATTTAATATTTTTTATTTTAAAAAAATATTAATATTCAATTATATTGTAGCGTAGTCTAAATTTATTTATTTTATTAGTATGATATTTAATTGTGAGCATGAGAAGTTGTTGTAAAAAAAAATTATTGAACATATTTTATCAAGAGTTTGTAAAAAAAAACATATATAATAGCTATCTTATAATATTACTTTAAAATAATTTTATAAGCAATATTTATTATAAATTTATTATAAATAATTGTAAAAAAACATATATAATTGTAAAAAAACACATATATAAATTTATTATAAATAATTGTAAAATAATTTTATAATTTTATAAGCAATATTTTATGTATTATAAATATAGCTAT